>JAFFST010044695.1:24945-35344 GCA_022414735.1 Noturus placidus | reverse complement strand
CCCCCCCCCCGCAAGATTTATATATGATTCATTTACATGTAAATTTACATGTGGTTGAGAGTACCTAATCTTTTCCAATTTTAGAAAATACATGACATCCCTGAGCCACTGAGTGCTGAAGGGAGGCTTTGTGGATTTCCAATGGAAAAGAAGGTGCCGTCTTACTAACAAGGAAGTGAATGCCAAGAGATGTAATTGGTTCGAGTTGTACCTATTATAATCCTCCGGATACCCAAATATGGCAATATGAGGAGACGGTTTAAAAGTAACAGACAGTATTTTAAAAATACTATCAAAATACGTCTGCCAAAAGGAGAATAATAATGGGTAGGAATAGAATATATGAGTTAGGTTGCAGGGAGAGGCATGACATTTATCACATCTGTCAGTGACCGTGGGATAAATCTGTGATAGACGTGTTTTGGAGAAATGAATCCTGTGCAATACCTTGAACTGTATCAAAGATAGACGAGCACAATACGAACTTGAGTGGCTCTTGGTAAGGGCAATGTCCCACTAGGTTTGATTTAAGGTCAACCCCAATTTGCCCTCCCAAGCAAACTTAATTTTAGTAATAGATGAGCTATCACAATTTTTGAAATAAGAGATTTCTGAAAGAGGTCGGAAGAGAGGAAATGATCCCATAATTGACTTGGGGGTGAAGAGGAAAGTAGAAAACAATGATTTTGCACAATGTCTAACTTGGAAATAGTGAAAAAGATGGGACTGTGGAAGCTGAAAGTCACTCGACAGATCTGCAAAGCTACGAAAGGTACCGTCCCTGTAGAGATCTTTGAAGGTTTTGAGACCTTTGCCGTGCCAGACAGCAAATGTAGGGTCAGACCGTGCAGATTGGAATAAGTGATTTTTTAGTAACGGGGCTAAACAAATTTATAATTCTTCCTGAACTAGTACCAGATTTTTAGAGTTGAACTAACCACTAGGTTATCTGTAAAACCAGAGAAGTTGATGGGAATAGATGAGGTAAGCAGAGCCATTGGAGAGGACGAGCCACAGAATGTACCTCTAACGTACACCATGGGGAATGCTCTGGTCTTGACCAAAATACGATTTTATGAATATGTGATGCCCAGTAATACAGATGGATATTTGGGAGAGACAGGCCAGCATTGAGCTTACATCTCCCAAGCATTGACTTACTTATTCTGGGGGTCCTTCCACACCATAGAAAGCTAGAAATGTCCCGCTCAATAGTATTAAAAAAAAACGTTTTGGTAAGAATAGAGGGAGACATTGGAATAAAAAGAGGAACTTGGGCAGGATATTCATTTTTACTTTGTTAATTCATCCTATAAGCGATAAAGGTAAAGACCTCCATCGCTGAAGGTCAGTTTTGATTTTAGCCATCAACGGGGAGAAGTTAGCAGAGAAAAGAGAGGTCAGAGTTCTGGTTATATTGATTCCTAAATACCTAAAGCCAGAGGGGCTCAGTTTGTAGGGGATATCAGATTGATTTAGTTGTAATGCTAAAGAATTAACTGTATAGCACTCACTCTTGGAAATATTAACTTTATAACCTGAGAAAGAACGAAATTTCAGGAAAAAGGAGAGAACTTCAGGTAAAGAGCGACTTGATTGGGAAACATACAGCAATAAATCATCCGCATAAAGATATGGTTTAAATTCCATTCCTAAACATGATATCCCAGTGAAAGAGGGGGAGGACCTCAGATAAATTGACAAGGGTTCTATAGCTAATGCAAAAAGTAAAGGAGACAAGGGACAACCCTGTCGAGTGCCACGGGATAAAGTAAAAGAAGTTGATTGTATTCCATTAGTGGAGATACTAGCTTGCGGGGATGTGTACAGAAGGCATATCCAAGAAATAAATGTATCACCTACATTTACATATTTAGCAGATGCTTTTATCCAAAGCGACTTACAAATGAGAGCACACTCACACACCAATGGTAGCAGAGCTGCCATGCAAGGTGCTAGCTTGCCATCGTGGGCAACTTAGGGTTCAGTGTCTTGCCCAAGGACACTTCGGCATGGGATCACCCAGGCCGGGATTCGAACCACCAACCCCACGATTAGTGGATTAGTGGACAACCCGCTCTACCGACTGAGCGTAAGCCTGCCCTATCACCTAATCCAAATTTATGTAATACTGTAAGCAAATTGTCCCATTCTACCCTGTCGAACGCTTTTTCAGAGTCAACTGAAATCACTACTTCGGGGGTTGTAGTGGAGCTTTTGGAGTAGATAATGTTTAAAAGGGTGCGGACATTGTAAAACAACTGACACCCCTTTATAAATCCAGTTTGTTCATCTGAGACTATGACTCGAAGAGTTCTTTCCAAGGGACTAGCCAAAGCATTAGCAAGAATCTTAGCATCCACATTCATCAAGGATAATGGCCTGTACGAGCAGCAGAGATTCGGATTTTTGTCTGTTTTTAAAAGCAGATTTATAGAGGCTTGTCATAAAGTAGGAGGAAGAGAGCCCTCCTGCAGAGATTCCTTATATACAGAGTGCAAAAAAGGGGACAGTTTAGATTTAAGTCTTGAAAAATTCTACTGGGAATCCATCAGGGCCAGGAGCTTTATTGTTTTGCACGCTATTTTTGGCTAGGTTGATTTCCTCTAAGGTTAATGGTGAATCAATCATATGGGTTAATGGTAGGGAAGTTGAGATCGCTTAAAAAAGTATTACTTTCAGAAGTCCCAGATGGAAATTCCGATATGTATAAAGAGGAATAGAATGAGCAAAAGACAGAGTTAATGATATTAGGGTCTGTGGAGTATGCCAGATGCATCTTTTATTTGAGGGATTATGCGCGAAGCTGCCTGACATCGCAGTTGGTGCGCCAAGAGTCGGCTCACTTTATCACCTATGTTCATAGTATGTGGAGCGTGAATGTAGAAGAAGGCGCTCTGCATCAGCAGTTGTAATGAGGCCAAATTCAGTCTGTAAGTCAAGCCGATCTTTAAGTAAAGCAGGAGAGGGGCCGATGACCAATTGTCTATCTATTTCATCAATTTTAGTCAATAGCTCCTGAAGTTTGTCCGTACATGTTTTGTTTAAATGTGCGGAGTAAAAAATTATTTGGCCCCGCAAGTACACTTTAAGTGACTCCCACAGAAGAGAACAGGAAATAGGATCAACCTCATTCTGATTGATCTCAATAAAATTGTCAATTGAAGCTGTAATAAATGTATTACATTTGCTTTCTTACAGAAGCAGAGTATTAAACCAAGGTGTTGAAAATCGGGGTTTGGGGGGAAAGATGAATACCCAAAGAAAGCGGTACGTGGTTAGAAATTACAGTAGGACCATCGACACTTTGGAAATAAGTTTGGCATCGATGAAAAAATAATCAATTCTAGAAAAGGATTTATGCATCTGCGAAAAATAATATTCTTTGATCCTGGGATTATACAATCTCCAAGGATCAATGCAACCATTCTTGGCCATGAAGTCAGAAAGCGTACTTGACATTAGAGAGGGCGTAATGGTCTTGGGGGTAGAGTGGTCCAACCTAGGATCAACAACACAATTCATATCTCCTCCAAATATAAGGAGAGTATCATGTAATAACTGGAGGCACTCAAAGAGCTTATTCATAAATTGTGGTCATCAAAATTTGGGGCGTAAATATTAACTAATAATACAGGGACGTGCAACAATTTACCAGAAATTATTGATCCATTTCAGATGAGCAAATACCCTAGATCTTTTTATAGGGCTCCCCATACCTTTAACGTTCCAGCTCACAAAGTTAACATGTGAGCCAGAATTTCCAGTATTAGTGGCCATTTATCAAGTGGTTACAGCAAGAAGAAAATGACAACAAAGCTTCGCCTCTGAGAGAAGTAAAAGGGGAGAGGAAACAAGAAGGGGGAGAAAAAAATAAGTATAAAAACAAAAAAGTAATTAATTAAAAAATAATCATTAAAATCATATATACAAATAAGTAATAAAAAATGAAAGAGAAAACATTCACACTCTCCAAACATACCCAGTGAACAGTCCCACCCCCCATATCAATTATCACGTCCTCATCCCCAAACGATGGAGAACCCAGTGCTAACTCCAAAAGGAGTCAAATCCCTAACAGAAAAGCTAACAGCTGTTGACACTATGGTAGTAATCCACCAAGGTCGGGCTCCTGCAAACTAAACAATGAAAAAGAGCAAGGCACATAAACATAGTCACTGCACCATCATGTGTTGTAGAGTTAATAGTCGTCCATTTCACTTCTGGAGACGGAAACTCAGCCTGTTATGTTATCAGTGTTCTTACTAGATCAATGGCTTAATGAAAGCTCTGGCGTCCTCCGCGGATTTAAGCTCCCTCTCAGTTCCGTCGTGTGTAACACAGAGGCGCGCCAGATAAAGCAGACCAAACCGTATTCCCGGTATCTCACGAAGCTGGCAGCGAATATCAGTAAAGGCAGCACGAGCACGGGTTGTCTTCGCGGTATAATAGAGATAGAGACCACAAATTGTGCAACAATTATTGGCGTATATATTTTTTAAAAACACAAGTAAAATTTACACTAAAATATATATTTGAAGTGTGAATTTTACTTGTGTTTTTAAAAAAAAATACGCCCATTTCAATATATGCCCATTTCGTTTGGACACTGAAGACCAACTTAAGTTGGTTAAGTTTAGCAAGCAGAATTTCCCTCCATTCATCCATTATGCATTATGCTTACACAACCATGCATTTGTAATACAGGCAGAATGTGTTTTGGCGTTGTCCTGCTGTGGATGGCAGCATATGTTGCTCCAAAAATATGTACATATCTTTCTGAATTAATCACAAATGTTCAAGCTACCCATGCCATGACACACCCCCATACCATGACAGATGCTGGCTTTTGGACCTGACGCTGATAACAGCTTGGACCACAAAACACGTTTCTACTGTACTACTGTCCATCTCAGATGAGACCGAGCCCAGAGAAGTGGGCGGAGTGTCTGGACAGTGTTGATGTATGGATTCTGCTTTGCATAGTAAAGCCTTAACTTGCATCTGTGGATGCAGCGGTGAATGGTGTTGGCTGACACAGGTTTACAAAGTATTCCCGAGCCCATGTCCAGATATCCATTACAGACTCATGACGGTTTTTAAGACAGCGCCGTCTTAGGGATCGGTGATTACACGCATTCAGAAGTGGTTTTTGGCATTGACTTTTTTGAACAGAGATTTCACCAGATTCCTTAAATCCTTTAATTACATTGTGCACTGTAGAAGGGGAAATGCCTAATATTTGCTGATTTGTCTTTGGGGAATGTTGTTCTCCAAGTGTTTGATTTTTCGCTGACTCATCTGTTGGCAGATTGGCGAGCCTCGGCCCATCCTTGCTCTTGAAGGACTAGGCCTTTTTTTGAGGCTCCTTATATACTGTGATTAGATGATTACCTCACCTGTTTCTCATCACCTTCTTATTTCAACTTATCACATCACTATTAGTCCTAAATTGCCACCTGTCCCAACTTTTTTGGAACATGCTACATGCATCAATTTCAAAATAAATGTTTATCTTCAAAAAATATGTAGCTGATTAGGTAAAAGATTAAAACTTGTCTTTATACATTTTTTTGTTTAAATACAAGTCAAAGTACATTTACAAATAACTCATCTTTGTTTTTATTACCATTTTCCATACTGTTCCATACTGAATTGGGGTTGTATTTGTTAGTGCTAATGACCGATTAAGTGCTCGTCTCTAAGTTATCTGTGCACCAGATGGTCAGCACTGATGTGCAGTACTTATGGCTTTACTCTCCACCACATCTCACATTACATTTACTGTACAGAACATAGTCGTATTTTTTTAACTGGAAAAAAGATGTTAACATTTACATGCAATTTAGGTTCAGTATTTAGGAGCAGTACATGTATTTAGGGGCAGTGGTGGCTTGGTGATTAAGGCTCTGGGTTACTGATTGTAAGGTCAGGGGTTCAAGCCCCAGCACTGCCAAGCTGCCGCTGTTTGGCCCTTGAGCAAGGCCCTTAACCCTCTCTGCTCCAGGGGCACTGTATCATGGCTGATCCTGCGCTCTGACCCCAGCTTCCTGACATGCGAAGAAAATAATTTCATTGTACATATGTATATGTGATCAATAAAGACTCATTATAGAACAAATACCAAGTGCTTGTGTTGCAGTGAGGGAGAAAGAAAATCAGTAGAGAAATTGACAGTAGAGAAAAGACCGGAAGATATAACAGAACAAGAAAAAAGAAAGAAAGAAAACAATTAATTGTGATTGTAGGTGTTAAGGTATTAATGTGTAGTGTGTATTTAATGAATACTTCACATACTGTAGTTGATAGTTCAGGTTCAATTCAGTTCTTATATTTAAGGTTATATGTATCTATGCATGTGTGTGCATGCAAGATCCTGTATTTATGGCCAATAATGAGATGTATGAAAAAGAAAATAAAGAGGAAGAACAAAGAAAAAAACTGTCCTTTTATGATATTCACAAATCTGTGGCTTCAAAGTCATGACCTAGAGAAATTTTTTTTTTTTGTTTTTTATCTTCCCCAATACTGTTTAAAGCAATCGAAACCCACAGTCAGCAGTAAACAGTGTTTGTTTAAACTCCGTAGTTACCAAGGTACTCCGCTTTCTTGGTTTGCTAAAGCCAAATCAACGATTGAGTTACAAAACATGTTTATGAGATTTGCTGTGGGACGTTTTCCCTTCATCAAGACCGAATAACTGTTTTCCTAAGCAAATATCCCTGTGCACTCACTGCCACAGGGATTAATATTAGCAACATCAGCAATACACCTGCGCACCTGGTGTGGGTGTGTGTTTGTTATTGATGTGCAAAGTCACCAGGCCAGTTTTAAAGTGGTGTTTTGGAAATGTGCTTCATAGTAATTGTTAACAACCTGGGAACAGAAACACCATTTGGTTTTAGTCACCACTCACAGATTAAAAAAGTCCTCTCCTCCAGACACTACATGTACTGCATGTGTTCTGTATGCTACTGCATGTATTTAGGCTGTGCAGTAAAACTGAGTGCGACACAATGACTGCGCTGGTGTTATTATGGCCTGCATGGAGAGCTTAAGTTAAAATGAATGCAATTAGGTTTATATGAAAACATTTCCTAAGTAGTTCCTAACATGTTTACTACACATGATTATTCTGTTTGTTATTATTCGTTTTTTTTGTAGGTGAACTATTTCACCAGTGAGGATTCTTAAAGGCAGGAAATTAGCTGTTTTCTGGCTAAAAGACATTCTAGCATCAAACAATATTTACAATTTGTTCCTGTTATCTCTATTACATAAGCTAATTTATTAGCTAGCCCACCAAGCAAGTAAAATCTCTAATGTAAATTGTGTTTCTCAGAAACCTAATTGACTAGGTTAGCAAATGTAATTTCAACACATATGGTGAGCTAGTTAGGAAATCTTTATCCTTTTCTTTTAAAAAATGAGGTGACTGTGTAGTCATAGGGGAGTTATAACTTTGACTTTAGTAATTACTAGGGTCCGTTTAATTTTCTGGTCCTTAAAACTGCTAGACTACCGAGCACTAATAGTCCAGATTTGTCTCGAACTCCTGGGCTGTTTGTCCTCCTCTGAAACATGCTTGTTTAAACAAGACAGATGGGTTCTTCTCTTGGCACTCCTTGTCAGTAAAATTCAGTAATACCTTTCAGTCTTTTTCTGTTCAGTAATCATTCCAATTCACTGTAATTTAATGTAATTATTAGTCTAATTAGACTAATTATTCTAATTACCAAGAGACATACAAAATGTATTCCAAGGAATATTGAAGCTGTTCTGCTAGCAACACCTTACCACAGTTGTTTTCACACTTGTCTTTCTCTTAAATTTAGTAGACTCTGGGCAGTTTGTTCAGTATTTTGGTGATGTGTGAAAGTATCCAGAGCGATCCAGAGAACAAATCCCTGGTCCTCTTGAAAATGGCGGCCTATGGTTTGCTTGTAGCGAACTCTGGTATGGTCCAGGTTTGGTGTAGTACCAATTACAAAATCTGTAATTGGTTCAGCTTTTCAAGTTACTTTTATTTTCTACTTTTGTGATTGAAGGGTTGTGATGGTTATTGAGATATGAATCTCAACTTTCATTGGACTGGAGCACTATAATTATCTCAGGTATCACATGTCTTGTGTCAGGCTACATGCCTGAAAATCTTCAAAATGAGAGTGGCTCTTTGTTTGCAGTATTTCTACATGATGAGCATTGAAAAGCATTGTTTTTCAGTATTTGAGGACTGGTACCACAGGTAAATAATAATAACAGCAAATGCACCTACAGTGCCTTGCGAAAATATTCGGCCCCCTTGAACTGTTCGACCTTTTGCCACATTTCAGGCCTCAAACATAAAGATATAAAACTGTAATTTTTTGTGAAGAATCAACAACAGGTGGGACACAATCATGAAGTGGAACGAAATTTATTGGATATTTCAAACTTTTTCAACAAATAAAAAACTATCTATCTATCTGTCTATCTATCTTTCTCTCTCTCTCTCTCTCTCTCTCTCTCTCTCTCTCTCAAAAGTATTGGCATGACAAGTTTGCTCTACACTGAAGACATTAGATGGGTGTTGCTAATTGCCCAGGTGTGCTGTTATTTTGATTATTTGAACAATTAATAGCTCTGAATGTCTACTCTTGGGCTGAGCCCTGGGTTTCGCCTGTGATTACTGCATTTGTTGCTACAAAAGGATAAACCAGTATGAAGACCAGAGAGTTGTCTATGAGAAAAAAAACCCCAAGCAATTTTAAATCTGAGAAAATAGGGAAAATTGAGTCATTGCACAAGCATTGGGCATAGCCAGTGCTTCAATTTCTGAAAAAAAAAAACCCACTGGTGTAGACATTGAAAACGTCAGCCAAGGAAAATAACAGCAGTTGATGACAAACATCGAGAGCTGTGAAGAAAAAGAAGACTTTGAGAGCAGAAATATAGAGGCCAGACCACAAGATGCAAGCCACTCTACAGAAGTAAGAATCAGAAGTCCAGTTTCAGATTGTCAAACAACTACAGAGATGAGCCATGAATGTTCTGGACCAAGATTTAAAGTGATGGAAACCAAGTGATGGAAAGGCCGAAGTGTGAAGAAAGAAAGGATCTGCTCATGATTAAAAACACATGAGCCCATTGGTCAAGCACGGTGGAGATCGTGTCATGGCTTGCATGGCTGCTTCTGTAACAGGCTCACTAATCTTTAATGATGATGTCATTCGGAGTTTAGGTGTTTTACAATATCATTTGATCAATTTAAAGAGAAATGCATCCAATATAATTGGGAGGAACACACTGCCAACACAACAAAGCACTTCATCATGGTGAAAAAAGCGGAAGGTTTTAGACTGGCCAAGTCAATCAACAGACCTTAATCCAGTTGAGCTGTATTTCACCTCCTGAGAGAAAAAGGAGACCAAAGGGAGAAACCCCCAAAACAAACAACAACTTTAACAAGCTGTGGCAAAAACCTGGAAAAGCAACACAAAAGAAAAATGCAACAGTTTGGTGATGTCAGTCTTTGGCTTGATGTAGTTATTGCAGGCAGGGGATATTAAAGCAACCAAATATTAAGTGTTATTTACTTTTTAATTTATTTTTTTACTTTCTGAACTAATACTTTTGCTCACCTAAAAATTGTTTAACACATCTAGATGTAAATATCAGGAAGTAAAAGCTGAAATACTGATTTATTGTCTAATATTCATGTTTTTATCTCAAACCCAAATGTCTTCAGTCTATAGCAAAAACAAAATAATTGATCTTGCCATTATAATATTGTAATATATATGAACTTGTTTTACCAGCTCCAGCATCAGAAGATATATTTGCTTGAAAAAATATTTTACATTCTCTCGTTTTGTTTCTCTTTCAGCTCCCCGCCAAATGGAGACACCTTTGCACATAGCTGTGCGTTTGGGTCTGTATCACCTCACACTTTTCTATCTTCATCAGTCTGGGGGTCAGCAGATGGCAACACTGCCCAATGAGGAAGGAGAAACTCCTACTGAACTGGCCCAAAGTAGAGGCCATGCAGCAACCATAAGTGCATTAGCTAAGTGAGTCACATTTTATACTTATTTTTAGGTGGGGGATCTGTTATGTAAGGTATTGGAGAAGTCAATCTATAGAAGATTTGCCTTTTATCATGCTATGGTATCAGTAAATCAATAAACACAGTTTCTTCAACTGCTTGTTATTATGCAGTACATCAGAAAAATAATACTTGTACCATTCTACAGTCAGGAGACATCGCGATAATATCTAGCTAAATGATTAATTGGATAATTGTATTCTGAGTGAATTTAACTCAGTCAGGCTAATTACAGTAAATAGGATGGATTCATATGTCAACTAATTGGGCGGTTGTGGCGCAGGTGATAGAGCGGGTTGTCCACTAATCGTAGGG
>JAFFST010044695.1:0-10926 GCA_022414735.1 Noturus placidus | reverse complement strand
GTTGATCCTAACAAAAGTATTTCCGTTTTATCAGAATTAAGTAAAAGGAAGTTAGTTAGCATCCAACGCCTAATGTCCTTCACACAATCCTCAACTATATTTTCATTTACAAGTGACTTACTAATGAGAGCACACTCACACACCAATGGTAGCAGAGCTGCCATGCAAGGTGCTAGCTTGCCATTGGGGGCAACTTAGGGTTCAGTGTCTTGCCCAAGGACACTTCGGCATGGGATCACCCGGGCCGGGATTTGAACCGCCAACCCCACGGTTAGTGGATTAGTGGACAACCCGCTCTGACAAACCGACTGAGCCACAGCCTAATATATGGCTTCTCAGTGCTGTTGTTATAGCCGCATATTTTTTCGTCAGGGTGGAACATGACAAACACCATTAGTTAGATTTTTTTTTTTATCTGCTAAATCAGTAGTTACATTTTCAATTGCTTCAAACATTACATTCTTTTAAGATCAGCAGTTTCTAAAATACTTTGACCATCCCATCTGATACAAATCAAGCCATAGTCAGCATCACTGACATAATTTTTTTCTACATTCTGTTATTTTATAAAATAACGCTCTTGAACTTTAGGGATTGTACTGATCCCATATGATTGGCCAATTGGATAATTGCATGAATGAGCATGGATAGGGAAGTGTTCAGCAATGTATTACCATTGATTATTTTTGCTGGTCATTTTATGGCAGATTTAATGTAGTGCAATCATTTATTTACAGCAGCATGCATGCATCTGGAAAAATATTGAATGGATGGATATTGAAGTGACAAATCCCAGAGACTCTGCTAATATCTACATCATCCACCTACCTCTGTCAATCTAATCCATTCCAAATAGGACTGTAGTCTCATGGAAATAGACTTTAATGAATTATTGCCAACAATTTTCAAAATCAATCTCATTTGACAGTTTTCTTTTCTATTTTTTGTATTTGTATTTTTTTGTGCTCAACATGCAGACTCTTAGCTATAGAGACTATACGATTTGTGCTTTGTCTACTGCCTTTTAAAAGTGCTCTATTTTCTTGCCCAGTGGTTTGGTAGATTGTATCTGTTAATGACAATTTTTGACACAACAGTGACTGAGAAGAACAGTGGATTAAGAGCTCAAACCTAATGATTCATGTGCATGAATGTGACATGGTATTGAATCTCTTCACACACACACACAAGCACAAAACTGAATCTAATTGCACAAGAGACAATAATGTTAATAATTTCAGATGGTTGGATTTGCATAATAGCCGACATTTAAGATGATCTGCTCTGTTCCTTGTTACTGAATATGTAGACATGTTCCTGCTTTCCCCCTTTTCAGCTCCTTGTACTTTTTTTTTAGTTCAAGCTAAACTGCTCAATCACACATACAAGATGATTCAGTGGTGGCACGATTTTTTTTTTTTACCCTTTTATACGAAAATGCACAAGACACCTGAAAACTATGCCTTTTTAAAAAATTTTCAGTCAAAGCACCAGTCAGAATGAACATGAATAAAAATCAGCCAGTGGAAGTCTGGTAGCTTACTTTCACTTTATTCAGGTGAAGGTGAACCTTTATGTGTGTAACCTTTATTTTCATGGGTCTTGGACATGTGAGCTAATAGAAACCCAAAAGGCAGGACTTATATTAAACATACTGAGAGAAGAGGTTGTAAATTTCTACACACACCCCTTCTTTACTGTTGCTGTCTTGGTTTCAGTAAGATGTATCTCTATGCTGTATTTAGTACCACATAAAATCTTGGTAATCCAAGAGCATAGAGAAAGAGGGGGAGATTGTGTGTGTGTGTGTGTGTGTGTGTGTGTGTGTGTGAGAGAGAGAGAGAGAGAGAGAGAGGACTTTAGTGCTCAGCCAAGACTTTGTTGGAGCCCCTGCTTTGCTCCTTGCTTTTGTGCCATGAAGACATCTTAAAAGAAAGAGAGGTTAAAAACCTGAGGCAGGCATCTGAACAAAATTTTCAGGAGAAAATTTTTGCAAGAGTTCCAGCACACACTTCCAGCCACTCACCTGGTACACACATCTCAAAAGAGAGAGGATTTAAATACTCACGACCCGAAGAAAAACGGGAGCTGAAAATTAAGGTGTAAATGTGAGTCAGACGTCTGGAGATACTTTTGCAGGAGAAATTGTTTTGCACAGGGCTTCTAGACGCACTAACAGCCACTGTCGACGTGTCTGACTTCCTACTATGGCGCTCTGCTTTTCCTCAGGAGACTTTATTTATTTATTTATTTTGCTAATTTTCAGATCTTATCTGTTGATCTGGATTGTGATCAAGGCACATAAAGACATTTAACTTCTGGGGATTCGTGTACACGGGGTCCATACACACTTATAGGTTAACTGATACAGAACACTCATGCATATGCATGGCAAAGCGTGCGGCTTTTCAGAAGACACAGGAAGTCCGCCACATACAGAGAAGACTATCCAGACGCGCACAAATCACATGCACACATGGCTGTAATCTACTTTCAGCATGTTGGACTCTGGGTCTGTCTGAGCTATCAGCGTGTTGATTTTGGACCATCAGGAGGCAGGGGGCCGAGTTTGCAGCACGCATGCACATAAATGTTGAAAATTGAGTTTTCGCTCACTGTGTAATCACAGATTGCTGGTGTTTATCAGACCGTGTCTGCTGTTTGATTTATTGTAAAGTGTGTTCAGCTATAATTCACATTACTTCACAAGACTTTATACTCGGCAGATCATTTGCTTGGAGGATGGTAGATATATCTGGATGGTAGATAAATGGACTTGATGCTAGTTGCAGTTTTAACTATTTTAATAGGTATCTTTGTATACTATTGAAGGCTAAAGACACTTTAATTACTTTCCTGTTTATTTACTTGAAGACTGCAGGTAGTTTTGAGTATATTTTTAACAGAGCAGTGTTTGTATTTTTGTGTATGTGATGTGTGTTGGAATTTGAGTTGTCTTGCCCCCCTGCGTGTCCACAGACCCTCCTGGGCCTTCATTATCATGGCCGGTTAATGATTCCTAAACCTTGGCTGACCTTGCGGATTCTTCAGGACACCATATGTAAGAAGGGAAAAAAACCTCCTTTCGCTCCTCTCTGGTAGGCCAAGGGGATTGGATGTCTGATTTTCCCCTGCACCAAAAATGTGGGAGTATAGGGTGTCGAAAGAGCCCACCTTTTTGCACACTGACATTTAGTCATCTGTGCCTTCACTGGCTTTAACCTCCAGTCTCCGGAATTGTGCTTGAGGATTTTTTTCTTTGTGCTGTGGGAATTTTTGGAGCAACGTGCAAAAATTAAGTTTAAAAAAAGAAACATGGACTCGGATTCAGATTCTCCTTTTAACTACTCCTGGCCTTCCTTTCCTAAAATGAGAATTCTTAAACGGAGGACGAAACCAGGTAAGGAGGGCGGGGTGAAGGGTGATGGAAAGGGAAAAAGTGAGTGGGAGGTTGTCCAAATGCTCCAGGGACGCAATATTAATCGCTAACCTGAACAAGTTTAATTATCATAAAACCAGATTATCAGGTTCTCGGGTTGCTTTTTTCTGTTTTCTCTCCAGTCAAAACACAACACTGACGCTCACATTTTCCATGATGGCAACTGTAGTGCAGATCCAAGTATTAGGCAAGAAATAACAGATATGCCAATCAGTAACCCGAAGTCTGGAGCTATGAGGTGGCAATACTACCTGCTGCTGTGCCACTGCAGAACTATTATTCTTAACATACCAAGCTTTATTACCTGATGTAATATATTGCAATTATTTGCACCAAGGGTAAAATGCAGTGTATCTGTATATTGCTTTAAATATCTTTCTGTATTTGGATTAAAAACTTGAAGTGGGTGTGGCCTAAGTGTGAAAGGAGTTTTTCTTTTTCTTTTCTTCATTTTAATAAACCATATTAATATGCCCTAGGAAATGCCAGCATTGTCAGCATGGTCCAGATTCTGTCTTTGATTGTTCCTCAAATTCAGCTAATCACTCAAGTTTATAATTAATCTTTAACTAGAGATGAACATAGGCCTGTTTAAAAAAATATATAAATAAAAAATCTCATGTTCTTATTTTTTATATTTGTATATTTGACTCTTGCACCTGCATGAAAATAAAAACCTCCAGCTCATATGAAATTTTTTATTTTTTTTTACTTTCATTGTGTTCTGTGGAATCCCAGTCCTGATGCAAGCTCCTGTGAGCCTTTCTAGCAAGCTTTTCTAAATAAATAACAATAGTGAATCACCTATACTTTTCTGTATTTGCATCTGTTTAGGACATGTGTTCATTTTGAATAACATATTCATATTCAGTAACATTGCTAGTATGAACATGTTGTCCATGACAAGTAGAGCTCAGTACACCTTGAACCATGTTTCTCTTTGTTGCAAAGTTCTTTGATTTATTGACGAATGCCCAGTTGGCCTGGAAGCGCAGTATGAGGTGGTTGTTTTTGAGCGTGTTTGTGAAGAGGATCTGTTTCACTGACGTCAAGATCAGACAGTTCCGTTATTGTTGGAAGCCTCTGAACTAAATCTTTTCTGTGAATTTAATTCATTTCACCAGATATCATGTTGTTGCTGTCTCTCTAGTTTGTCTGTACATACAGGCCTATGCATATAAACATCACTTTGTATAACTTTTACAGAAATGCATTGTTTATGTGACTAGAGTCCTGGTGAAAATTCCCCTTGGATGAACAGGATTTCCTTTACATTAGCCAGCCAGACAGCAGGCCAGACATCAAACAGTCTCTCTCTCTCTCTCTCTCTCTCTCTCTCTCTCTCTCTCTCGTATGTGAGTGATGCAAGGAGACAGTGAGAGACTTGTATTACTTGACTGTTTGAGACCAGCATACACATGTTTACTGTTTATCCAGCCTTCTCAGACTCCAACATACCTCGGTGTTTACTTTCTTTTCCCGTAATAATTCCATATTTCCCGCACACAAATCCATTCCTTCGTTCTGGGCTTCTATAATTTATAGTAGTTTCTCAGCACATCTGGTTGGGCCGTTTATTTAAAAAATGTTTAATGCTATTTTATATTTTACACACGAGTGCTGTGTTATTACCCTTAGGCAACAGTAGAGCAGCGCCACTAGTTTGATATATGAAATTTATGGAAAAACCATGATTTTCCTGAAACAAGCCAGTGTGGAGTTAAAGTTTATTTTTCCTGGAAATATATAATAAAACAGTAAGACTAATATCGTACAAGTGCTATTTAATTTTTTTACTGAATTTTTCAGACATGCAGACAGATGATGCATACTAAAGGAAAAACTAATATATGTTTTATTAAGGAATTTGGCCACAAGAACAGCCTCAGTGTGCCTTGGCATCGCTTCTTACAGTCAACAAGGTTGTGCTAACATGTCGCTCCAAAATCTCTTGTAGGGATTTTATTTGAGTTAAGATCTGGCAAGTGTGAAGGTCAGAGCATATGATTTATATCATTTTCTTCAAACCATCCAGTGAGCCGATGTGTTCTGTGCATAGAGGTGGAAAAATTCCCTCACAGCATAACATGGCCATTGGAGATTTTTTTTCCTTTAATTTGTCACATTTTTGTTTGTATGTGACTTCGGAGCATGCATGCACGGACACTCAATGTCATGAAGTTATCATTACAGAAATAGTCAAGTCTATTGTCATTTTCGTTACACATCATTGTACTAAACACAGTGATTTTTAATTGTTATTTTTTTACCCCTTTTTCTGTCTTTTCTTTTTGCTTTCACAGAGAAATCGTGCTCCCCTCCAGGTTTTAGCTCTCCATTCCAGCTTCAGTCTACAGATATCACTGCTGCCAGACTTACAGCCATGCTCAACCGCACCGGCAAGGTGTGACGTGTGTGTGTGTGTGTGTGTGTGTGTGTGTGTGTGTGAGTGAGTGTGAGAGCATGTTTGAATGTTTAGATAGCATGTTTGAATCTGTAGATATCATGAAATAAACAACACTCTTACTCTTGCATTCGCTTTATTTTTAAAGTGATCTAGTTTTTTCCCCACTAAATGCCTTTAATTTAGAGACTTGGCCAGGGATTAAAAGTTTCTGTAAATTTCTTAGAAATTGTAATGTAAGTTTTCAAACCACATCATTTTGGAATCATGTGTCTATGAGCCTAAATCTCTTTTTCTTTTTTTTCTTCTTCTTTATTTTGTGGTAGAATGATGACCATAGGAAGTACAACATTGCCACAGTACCAAATAACAGCTCTGCCACTGACCCGCAACCTGCTCTCAAGGTTGAAGGGACAAAAGTGCAACGCCCGTCCTCTCATCCTTTCTCGCCATCTTTCACTCAGTTCTCCCCCACGTCTTCAGCAGGACTGGTCTTGGATCGGTTTCTTCGCAGCAGCTGCCACAGTGAACACAACAACCACAGTGCAAGTTCAAGCCCAGAATCTTATGAAATTAGGTGAGTACATGCAGCTGGTAATTAAAAAGAAAGAATGACATCTTTTTGATTACCTGCTGAAAATCATTATCTGATCAGTCATGACCTACAGTAGCATCATTTTAGTAATTCATTTGGTAAACACTACCATTTTTTTATATATATATATGTATGTGTGTGTGTGTGTGTGTGTGTGTGTGTATATATATATATACACACACACATATACATATAAACAATGTGTGTGTATATACAGTGTCACAAAATTGAGTACACCCCTCACATTTTTGTGAATATTTGATTATAATTTTTAATGTGACAACACTGAAGAAATATCACTTTGCTACAATGTAAAGTAGTGAGTGTACAGCTTGTGTAACAGTGTAAATTTGCTGTCCCTTAAAATACTGTAACTCAACACACAGCCATTAATGTCTAAACCACTGGCAGCAAAAGTGAGTACACTCCCAAGTGAAAATGTCCAAATTGGGCCCAAAGTGTCAATATTTTGTGTGTCCATCATTATTTTCCAGCACTGCCTTAACCCTCTTAGGCATGGAGTTCACCAGAGCTTCACAGGTTGCCACTGGATGTTCGAGCACCTTCCTCCACCTTTCTGTTTGAGGATGCCCCACAGATGCTCAATAGGGTTTGGAGACAGGTCTGGAGAATAGGTCTGGAGACATGCTTGGCCAATCCATCACCTTCACCTTCAGCTTCTTTAGCAATGCAGTGGTCGTCTTGGAGGTGTGTTTGGGGTCGTTATCATGCTGGAATATGGCATACTGATCATGCTCTGCTTCAGTATGTAACAGTACATGTTGGCATTCATGGTTCCCATTCCCATGTTGGCATTCATGGTTCCCAGTGCCGGCAGCACTCATGCAGCCCCAGACAAGGACACTCCCATCACCATGCTTGACTGCAGGCAAGACACACTTGTCTTTGTACTCCTCGCCTAGTTGCCGCCAAACACGCTTGACACCATCTGATCCAAATAAGATTATTTTGGTCTCATCAGACCACAGGACATGGTTCCAGTAATCCATGTCCTTAGTCTGCTTGTCTTCAGCAAACTGTTTGCGGGCGTTCTTGTGCATCATCTTTAGAAGAGGCTTCCTTCTGGGACGACAGCCATGCAGACCAATTTGATGCAGTGTATGGCGTTTGGTCTGAGCACTGACAGGCTGACCCTCCACCCTTTCAACCTCTGCAGCAATGCTGGCACTCGTACGTCTATTTCCCAAAGACAACCTCTGGATATGACGCTTAGCATGTTCACTCAACTTCTTTGGTCGACCATGGCGAGGCCTGTTCTGAGTGGACCAAGTCCTGTTAAACCGCCGTATGTTCTTGGCCACTATTCTGCAGCTCAGTGTCAGGGTCTTGACAATCTTCTTATAGCCTAGGGCATCTTTATGTAGAGCAACAATTTTTTTTTCTCAAATCCTCAGAGAGTTCTTTGCCATGAGGTGCCATGTTGAACTTCCAGTGACCAGTATGAGGGGGAGTGAGAGTGATGACACCAAATTCAACACACCTGCTCCCCATTCACACCTGAGACAGAAAATGGCTAATTGGGCCAAATTTGGACATTTTCACTTAGGAGTGTATTCACTTTTGTTGCCAGCGGTTTAGACATTAATGGCTGTGTGTTGAGTTATTTTGAGGGGACAGCAAATTTACACTGTTACACAAGCTGTACACTCACTACTTTACATTGTAGCAAAGTGTCATTTCTTCAGTGTTGTACATGAAAAGATATAATCAAATATTTACAAAATCGTGAGGGGTGTATTCAATTTTATGAGATACTGTGTGCGTGTGTGTATGTATATAAAATGTGTGTGTGTAAATATAATATATATTCTTGAATAGTATTTGCATGTTGTATTTCAAAGTGACCGTAGGTGTCGTGAAATACGCTTTTTAAAAAATAATAAATAAAAAAATCTTTATTATTATTTAGTGAATTAGAAGTGAGGCAGAACACAATACAAGCATAAAGCTTTTAAAGCAGCCAATAGATCACAAATGTATCTACAATCTCACAATATGTATCTCACAATAGAAACAAATGTAACTTAAGCCTTGTTCACACCATGACGATTTTCGCAGCGTGTAAAGGGTCCGTTTAACGCTTTAATGGCTGTCAATTAGTTTGTAAAATGCGTGGCGTCAAAGTGTCTTATTTTTTAAACGTCAATGAGTTCTTTTTTCTTTTGTTTCTTTGTTTTGTATTTTTCAGCAAATCAACAAATTACATTTGGCAAAAGTACATAAGTGCTTTAGTGTTTGCAAAAGTGTGTGAACAGCTTAAAGATGTAAATACTTTATCTTTTCTTCTTCTTAGTGATGAGCGGGTGTCAGAAACGGAAAGCAGCGCCACGTTGTGTATTTCTGCTTTTCAATAAGTGCCATTTACTGTCAGTGAGTGACCCTTTCATTCAGAGTGTCGACCGCATTTAATGCATGGGTGTGAACACAAAATAAAAAACACGTCGTAAAATGGATCATTTAACGTGCTGTGAAAAACGTCCCGGTGTGAACAGGCTCTTACAAAACATTGATCAATGTCATGGACATAGGGTGTGTGATGGAAAAGGCATTGATGGCAAAGTGCCCTGATAGCAAAAGACCCATCTGACGGTACAAGGCAAACTCTGATTGTAACAGCCACTTCCTTGATGTTACAAGCTATCTCTGGGTTCCACCAAGCATACCCTCTTATACCCCCGAGCCTCTTTGAAATGTATAGTGACCAGGATACCAAAGGGAAAAGAAACTGTATGTTTTATGGCAAGCTGGACCCCCAGCTGATTATCTCACCCTAAGGAACTTGTTGTATGTTAAGTTCCTGAGAATGAGTCTGTGGGAACAAAAAGCAAAATATCTCCCAAGCAAACCAGGGGGTGCCAGCATGTATATGTGCGTGGGTGTAGGTGTGTGAAGAAAGAGTTCACATTGCAACATATATTGTACATGTTTTTTCCAAAACCTATATGATATAAATATCATATCATTCAACAATGAATATGGATAAAGAATTTACCAAACATGCCCTGAGGAGTATTGTTATTAAACACAGTTTAGATGATCAGGTTAAGTTGATATTGTATCTCTGAAACCCATTCCTGATCATTTTAACCTTAATCAAATTACTGCCACCATTTATAAATCTACTACTGTTACCACTAAAGTTGTATATTTTCCAATAGCAGCATATCCCAAACTAATTTATAACTTTTATACCACAGCAAATTACTGAAGCGAACATATTTTTTAAATAAAGGATTTATTTATTTCCTTTATTTTTTAAATAAAGGAAAAAAACAAGACAGCTTGTCATGTTTGTTACAGAGAAACTGCAAAGCTCAAAGCCTTAGTATGGGAGACTTTCCTGTGCCTCAAAAGTCAAAGTTACAGCTTTGCCTCTGACTGTTACAAAGTGTTGACATTGGAGACTTCTTCGAAAAATGTTAGACATTTGCTCAGAGAACATCAGGCCATATTGATTACACACATTTGTAATGTGTTTATATGGATCATCTGCCATACAGATCCATGTGTTAGTTGTTTTTATAGAAAATTTATAAAATAGAGAAAGTTCTAACATTCCAAGGTTTTCATTGGTCCTCACTTACATTAACAAGGAGCAGTAGATGAAATCTGAAAATGCAGACATCCTTGGAAGGAGAACATTGTCTGTACCATTTATAGGATGGTAGATCTTAAGATAATAAAAATAAAACATGATTTGTAGTTGTGTTTATGGGATACATGAGAGACCAGGATCTTTCACGGTTTCCAAGTATTCAATGGTATTGACTGACCTTCATATTTTATTCAATCATCATTTGATATTTCTTATTTAATATTTGAACCTTTAAGAATAAAACTTTCCCCACTCTCACAAAGTCCAAATCTCGTGGCCTTGGAAATGGACAGTGAAGAGGAGGATGATTACTTTCTTATGAAGAAGCCCCTCCCTCAGATATCATCTGAAAATAAGGACAACGGAGATAAACAGGACAGCTTAAATCCGTCCTCAGGCCTCAGCTGCACTCGCTGTCACTCTGCTTCCTCTGACTGTAACCATGCCTCCCAAAAGGTACAAATACACTTTCCTGATTTATCGTAATGCTTCTTGCTGAGTCACGGCACTAATATTTTATACAGTAATAACATTTAATACTAATACAGCATTTTATTTTATATAGATTATTTGAGAATACATTATTTAAAATGAATACATGGTGGTATGGTGGCCTGGGAAAACCTACTATTTAATTCAGTTAAATTTTATTTGTGTAGTGCTTTTAAAATTGATAGTCACACAGCTGCTTTACAGAAATAAATACATTTCTGATGTAGATTTTAAATGTATGAATTTATCACTAATGAGCAAGCCAGAGGTGACGGTGGCATAGAAACACTTCCTGAGACAATGTGAGGAAGAAACCTTGAGAGTATATGCATATGTATATGCATATGTGTGTGTGTGTGTGTGTGTGTGTGTGTGTGTGT
>JAFFST010044694.1:54011-68971 GCA_022414735.1 Noturus placidus | reverse complement strand
TGGAATCAATATTGAAATGAATTTAAAATTTTGAGAAGTAACCTTACTTACAGCAGTTGTGTGCAGTTTCTTCTGACTCTTTTCTCTATTTGCTTTTTGTGAAGATATGCGGCGGCTGTCCAGGATGGATCACAGTACTTTATCCTCCTCATTATCACAGACGGAGTCATATCAGATATGGCCCAAACCAAAGAGGCCATTGTGAACGTAAGTACAGTATATTTTATTGATCTAGAAATTTACATTTTAATGAAACACTGTAAAATTCATTTAAAAATTCCCAATATCTTTGTTATTAAACCCTCAGGCATCTATTGATGGTAGGTATGTGTACAGGATATGTAAACTGTGTGACAGAGCCAAAACGTACTTTTTTTATTATTATTTGAACAAAGCCAGCCTTTTTTTCAGCTTGTGACTGTCAAGTAACCTTAACATATATATTTATTAAAGTTGAAACAAGGAGTATTATTCAATGTGGTGACGTATTCTCCACTGTAACAGGAAGTCAGGGCGGGACATATCAAGTGCCCCCTCCCCCTTTTTAAATAGCTAATAGTGTTTAGCTTACCTCACAGCCCGGGCTAAACCGTACTTGATAGTTAGCACCACAGATTTTTATAATGTTGGGGGTGGGACACTTCAGCTTCTAGACAGCATTTGATTGGACAGAAAATCTGATGAGAAGTTGACGTGCATAATGATGTCATCAAAATTGTTGATCCGTATTGGTGGTACAGAAACACTCTAACTTTTAAAGACAGGTTGCTCTAAAAGTTTAATTGTGTCAGTGTTCAAGTTTGTTTTCCCATTGCAAACAGAAGTATGTGTACATGGATATGTCTAGAGTCAGTCAGGTTGCAACTTCAGATATACAGATATTTTATAAATGTAGTTTCTACTACTTAAAAAAAACAAACAACAACAAAAAAATCCTGTCCGCACAAAATGTGTTAACAAGATCTCCATCTACATGAAAATGTTAAATTTATTTGAAAACATGCACCAGCCCTTTTTTATTTACATTTTTAAATTTTTGCATTGTTCATAGGTGTCACAAAAGTGTGTCATTTTTCTATATAACTATGTCTGGATTCCTCTAGAAAAAAAAAGAGTTCATTTCTCATTTGTTACACCTTTGAGGTTTTTATTTGACTAACTCCTAGCTCCTGTATGCCACAAACTTATGTCAAACGCCTCAAGAATAACTTTAAGTGAATGCATATAGAAGGTGAAATGCAGAAAAAACACCAACTTAGCCCAAAAATTTTAAAACAAACAAACTAAAAAAGACAAACACAGAATTCAAAAGTATGGACAGATGATCAATCAGGTGGAACTACTACTTAATGTTACACTTGAATGCAAAGTCTGCGATTAAAGTTCCTTTTGCAGTATGATATTGCTGGAGCAGTGCTTTCAGGAGTACTACAGTGTGTTTCTCATTCACACACCTCTACATAAGGGTGATGTAATAAAACAAACTGAAATAAATGTTGCAAACAGCTGAGTCTAAGTTTCAGAGTCAATTCCTCTACCTTTTCGATAAGCTTTGTTTACAGTGACCCAAAACACCATTTTTGAGTAGAAGCTCTGCATTTAAAAAATATCAGTGTGGACAGGGCCTGTCATGAACATGCTGTACACCGTGTGTATTTTTGACTCTGGTTTTAATGGGCTTCACACATTATATTCGGGTAAGTGGTCAGCTTGTTTCTCCAGCTGAAACTGTCGCAGTGGAAGAAGTCATCTGTGCAGCAGAAAGGCCTGATTCCCAGCAGACTGGATTTAAAGGGAATTTGCGACTGTTAATGGAAGCATTAGAACAGCCACACCTTCCTTTTAAGATCTTGCCTGCTGCTGTGTCGACGAGTCTCTCCTTCCACACGGTGTTTGATTTAGAATCTTAAATCTCAACGGAAAATGTGTGCATTTTGTAACTTCTGTCATCTTCATGTATTTTCTCAGCACCGGCTGTTTTGCTTTTTTTTTTTTTTTTTTTTTTTGCAATTAACAGTTGTTGTTTCTTTAAAGAGGAACCAAACCAAAAACAAGATATGACATGCATTCTGGGATGCTAGATGAAAATACTAGTACAGATATTAGTACTAGAGAAGATGCCTAACAAACCAAGGAGGTCTGATTTAAATAAATGAAATGTTGAGTTTATTGATTAAAAAAAATCTAAATAAAATCAAACTATGATTAGTCAAATAATTAGAAATTTGCCACTGCCTAAAATATCCAAGCTCCCACTGTTTACATGAAGGTGTCAGAAATGAAAACCAGAGTTAAACCCCCAAACTGATTTCTTCACTTCTTCACTTTGCTTTCAAGCCTGAAGTGTGACAGATGTCTGCTGGTGATGGAATTTTACCCAAAAAAGGTGCAATGTTTGAGGCTTTGAAGCTGGAAATCAGCATTGCACATCAGTTAACAAACCCAGACAAAGTATTTCAATAGCTCACATAGCAACATGTAGAAGGTGGAGGTCTAAAGTGAGCGTTGTGTGCTGATACTATGTCCCAAGGGATCCTTTTGGGTCCTGTTGACCTATTTCTGCCATTCAGGCTCTGCGTTTAGTGAGGAGAACTACATGCATCATTTATAAGAATTGCAGTTACCATAAATGTCTCTAAATAGTGCCACTATTTTAAAAGCAGGTCACAGATGGGCTTCTGTATTTCTCCACCAGTACAGTTATAGTACTAGTTTCCAGCAGGTACTAGTACAGCAGGTACTCCAAAATCTAGAGAAAAGCCTTCCCAGAAGAGTGGCGGATATTATAACAGCAAAGGGGAACTACATCTGGAATGGGAAGTTCAAGTATACACTGGACACTGGTGATAGTCCAGTGTCCACAAAAGCTTGGCAATATAGTGAACCTGTAATGATGCAATAGTAATAGTTGCCCCACTACTATATGGACCGGTACTTATTTTTTTAATGTGTGACGTGAAATTCGACTCAAATCTGTTGTTAGATAATTTGTTAAATTGTAAAGTTAATTTGCCACTATTGTCCACTACTACCATGATAACAAAATCACTCGCATTAATATTATGCTATAACAGTAAAGATTAGCTGCATCACAAACAGATGTTATAACCAAGTGTTTTCCCAATGTCCATTGTGGGTGTCCTTCGGGTTCTTCAGTTTCCTCCCACCTTCGAAAAACATTCTGGTAGGTGAACCGGCTATGATAAATTGTTCCTAGTTGTCTTAGTGTGTTTGGATGTTTCAAAGTGTTTCAGGGATAGGATCTGGACCCACTCTCCAGGACAAAGTGGATAATAATGAATGAATGAATGAATGAATGAATGAATGCTTGTTTTAAAAATACCCAAATAATTAAATACATGCCATGGGATGTTATTATATTTGGATTTTTTTTAATAATATTTTTTTTTACCTGAAGCAATACATATTAATACTGTGTCACATAAAATGATCAGCACTAGCTGTTTTCACATCCTCAAGTCTGTTAAAAAATAATAAATTAGCATATATTTTAATGGACGTAATTATGCGCAAATTGGTCATTTAAAGGAAACACTACTTGGCAAGTGTTTATTTGTAATGTTGGAGAGAATTTTTGGTAGCATATTACTAACTATCCCAAGCTACATGCTTAAATGTGGGAACATCCATTGCTCTCAGGCAATCATGTTATAATTACCATGGTGGGCAAAGTAATCAACTAGACAGGCCTTTGCCACATTGAACCACCCACTCAGTCAGTGACTGACGAAAAGCATAATTGGAAACGACTTAAGCTTCTGTGTGAAGTTATGAAAAACTGTCGCCTGTTCTCGCCTACAAACAGCTCTTCTCTTTCTTTTATTAGCTCTAGCATGCTATTAGTTCAGGCCCAAGCTGTCATTTACGACACTAAGTGACAGTTTTCCCAGTATGTTTTATTTTTAATTACATGGATATAAATAACGCAGAGAAAAAGAGGATTGAGGCCTCTCACCACAAAGTTGGTATACAAGTGTTTTTGTTTTTTGTTTCTCTAGCTGTGCGGCTCAGTATGAACTTCCTTTAACCCCATCGGCTCCAAGAAAATCTGTTGGTGCGTGAATATGTAAAGAAAGGACTTCTGGTGACACTGACAGTTTATATGGCAAAAATGACATGCTCCCAGATTCTTTTTTTGTTTTGTTTGTGTTGTAGTGATATTCATGGCTACGTGCTATTGAAATACTGATTCTCGAGCGCTGTCAAAGTGCCTATTGTGAACCGACAGTCGGTTTTGTTTTCTCATTATGCTGAATCTGTTGCATCATTCAAAGCAGGATATGATGGCACAAATGGGGCAACAGGAAGTCAATTATCTATGGAGATTTTGACATGCACCCCTAACACAGGCTGTCACAAAGCCCTGTCGTACACAGATCATCTGAGATCTGAGAAGAAAGAGTTTTCACCTTCCCTGTCGTGGGACTCTGCTTTGCACAATTCTTTTTTTTTTCTGAGACAGAAAAATGTAGCTGGTAAACAAAAGTGAGCCTCTCTTGTCATGCCTGCTATATGGGGCTTAATTGTTCTACGAAACATTATGATTCTGGAATTACATCACACACTTAACAGTCATTTAACACACCTATTAAGTTGAGGGTAAAGTGTGTGATTTACTGAATTACTATAAAACCATTTCTGACTGTGCAGTATTTTTAAACTTTTGGGAAGCTTCTGTTCTGGTTACCAAAATGATGAGACTGCATTTTTTGTGAGCAATACATCCAATGCAACATTTCACATTTGGCTAAATTAAGCGATCTTCAATGAGAGCCGTCTTTCTGATTGGGACGACTATACAGTATCTTGGAAATGGAATTGCTGTCCATAATCAGAGCCAACCTAGACAGCATCCTCACAAATGAAACAGATGTGTATTGATAATATAGAGTGTTTAAAAAGTGTCCATACATAGAGGACTATGTACAGTATGCCAGCACCATGTCAGGTATAAATATAAATATAAAAGAAGCAAGTGCTGCAGTCAAAGTCTCCAGAAGAACTGTGGCTGGTTTTGCAACTTACAGCTCAATTCCTTAAAAATGAAATGTTACAGAAAAATGTTTGTATGTCAGTAAAGAAAGCACCATATTACTGTATGTAAGAGAACACTTTTCAGACAAAAAACACAATGAAGGCTGCTGCGTTTTGCTGCAATAATAAGAAGCGAATGCGAGAGTAGACTTCCAGAAGACCCGTGACTGGCTCTAAAAGATCCGCAATAAGACTTACAGCTCATTTCCTTATAAAACTGCATTAATTAGATTGGAGAATTCTATTTTTATTTTCAAAATACCAAATATTGACTGTTTGTTGCTCTTTACGATATTTTTAGAAAAATGTCTAAACATTTAATTTCATTATTTTTGAAGGCATCTTTACTCTACAGCATTTCTATGTATGGGCCTTTTGCAAGACTTTTGCACTGTACTGTGTATATGTATATGAAAATATGTATATGACAAATATACACACACAGTATGGATCTATGCTCACACTGTATGTAAATAAGTGTTGGTGCTATTTAGGACACCCAGAGTGGGAGTGGCTGGGCAGGCTGCTGGAGTAACGGGCATCGTGTCAATCATACTAGCCCAGCCTCCCTTGCCCTCTATTCCCACCCTAGAATTCTACACCAAATCTGCACCAAAACTATCAAAACATTTTTTTCAAGATGCTTAACAGATCAAACCTAATGAAGGAACATAGAGGTCCTTTATATATATTGTGTTATATTACAGCTTCCTTTATACTTTTTGAACATTCGCTACCACTTTATCATAAATCTTTTTATCAGGTTGTCTAAGAATTGCAGTTTGTTCCAGTAAACGCCCCTGACTAATGTGTCCCGATTAATGATTCCTCCCTTGGGCGTGTTTTTACAGACAATTTACTCCCTTCTCAAATATGATTCATAACTACTTAAAATATCCTACAAGGCCTGTTCTATTCTGAATCATTCACAACCATGAGAGTGAATCAAAGAATTGCTGTCCCAGGCTTCACAGGAACATTTGCTTCTATGACTAAATCCTTCCCCATGGATGTGTAATACTGAACAATCAAATGGAATTTCAGTTTCAGACTAACATGCGGCATAATTAACCAGGAGACTTGGTCAGTGTGACCGCTGTAAACTAAACCAAGTGTTAATGTGGATTTAAGGAAACTCTACACGAGATATATCATCTTCCTTATTAAAGTAGCACTGATTGAGTTGACGGTAGCATTGTTGCCTCACTGCTCCAGAGTCCTGAGTATGATCGTGAGGTTACATGTTCTCCATGTGTCTGAATGTTTTTCCTCAGAGTTCTCTGGTTTCACAACAACCTCTCAAAAACATTCCAGTAGGTGGATTGGCAACTGTAAATTGCACCTAGGTGTAAATGAGTGTGCCCTTACATTCCTTGTGTCCAGTGTTCCCAGGAAAGGCTCTAGATCCACAGTGATCGGGATACTGAAGATTGAATGAATAATTGTTTGGTTTGAACAAGACTACAGTGCACTGGGGTCAACTCTATCGTAATTGAACCACAAATATGTTTCTGTGCTTAATAGTTTATTCCAAATAAACCCTAAATAGCATGCATTTGAGATGCCAATCATTCATTCCTTTTCAGTAACCAAATGTTCCTGCTTAGGACCGCAGTGTATCCAGAGTTTATCCCAGGAACACTGGAAGTGAAGCAGGAATACATCCTAGCTGGAACATTTACTTGAGATTAGGATTTTCTGGAATTAAGACCTACAAATACATCCAACCTGAGGATATGAATCCATAATTTACAAGCAACGCAGAGTAAACTTTTATGGCTTTATCGCTTGAAGTCATTGGCATTGATTCTTGCATGTGAACAGTGAAATTGAATGTTATTGCCCTGAGGGATGTAAATATTCTTTATGTCTGCAGGGTGCCAAGCTTCCGATGTCAATCATCATTGTTGGAGTGGGCCAAGCAGAGTTTGACGGTAAATATACAATTTCAAAACCACCTTAAGCAATGGAGAACATTGTCTGGTTGTTTGTCTTTGCCTTGTTTACAAGAGTCCCTCCTTCACACACCGAAGTTAATAACTGGAAACAAATCAATAACTCTGTGATTGAATTTTAAAAACACAGGTAAGCTCTGCTACCTCCTTGCAATTAGCCAGACACATCTGTGTCTGATACATAGCTCTGAAAGTAATTTCGAACTCATTTCCTTGATCAGTGCAAATGCAAGGAAGATGGGTCACAGGACGCATTGATTAGAGGAGCACAGTCTAATCACTGAGTGTGCTGTGATTAGCACATTGCATCCAGTAAATGGGCACCAGTCGTTACATCTTGCACTTCACTGTCACAGAGGTGGCTGGAGTTAGAGGCTATGGTCAAATAATAAGCCAAAACCTCCCACACGTCTCTACCCCACTGAGGGCCTGTACAAAGTCTGAGCCAAGAATAGAAATGTGTATTTCAACAGAGATGGGATGAGTTCTTACTGGATGTGTTGTCTGTGGTTCATGTGGACAAGAACTGCTGTACATAATGCCAGTAATACAATTCAATGCACTGCTTCATTATGTGGGCCAATAAATTTCAGTAGAAGTGCCAAAGGAATAAGTAGTTATTAAAGCAGTAATGAGCTCTAGCTCTCAAGTTACCCTTCATTCTATATATATTAATTGAAATATATTCTGGGCTGACACAGTATAGTTACACACTATAGGGTTGTAGGATTATAGGTTTAAGGGCACTTTTTGAGTACAGGCTGGACTTGTGGGGTGTTCCCAGTATGCAGTGGTTAGTACTTAGCAAAAGTAGTCCAAGGAAGTACAACTAGTGAACTAGCAACAGGGTCTTGGGCACCCAAGGCTTGTTGATGCATGTGGGGAGAAACAGCTAGCACGTCTGGTCCAATCCCACAGAAAAGGTACTGTAGTACAAATTGGTGAGAAAGCTTGCTGCATATGGAGCTGTGTAGCCTCAGACCAGTCAGAGTGCCCACAATGACCTGGTCCACCACCAAAATCACCTACAAATGGGCATGTGAGAATCAGAATTTGACCATGGAGCAATGGAAGAAGGTGGCCTGGTCTGATGAGTCATGTTTTCTTTTACATCATGTGCACGACCGGGTGTGTGCACGTCACTTATGTGGGAAACAAAAGGCACCATTCATTCATTTTTATTTGTATAGTGCTGTGTACAATGGACATTGTCCCAAAGCAGAAATATATAAATTCAGGATATAGATAAATGTATGAATTTATCCCTAATGAGCAAGCCAGAGGCGGCTGTGGCAAGGAAAAACTCCCTGAGACGGTATGAGGAAGAAACCTTGAGAGGAACCAGACTCAAAAGGGAACCCATCCTCATCTGGGTAACAACGGATAGTGCAATTATAAATAAGTAAATCCCTTTTATAAATGTGCTAATACTACATGGTCAAATTCAGTGCAGTTTTTATATCAAGTCTGTTTTGTTGAACTTCTCCACTGTTCACTGATTGAGACTTGAGTGCAAAACTGTTTGTAGCAGTTGTAGTCCTAGCCATAATAGCATAACTGTATATGAATTGAGGTCCAAAGCCATCATATTTAAGTGGTACCATCCTTGGAAATCTCAATGATCTTTAGGCTGCACCATGTGGGACCATCCTCAGCAGCAGCATGTGACTTCCAACAGATGACAACTCTTAAGCAGAACTAGGGCATCACAATGGATCAGCCAGGTCCGGAGAGCAGAAGGGGTCAGGATCACTGGCATCTCAGGTGTAGCTCGACAGAAAACGCACCAGGATGTGTTATGGGAAGAAGGAAAGTATGTCAAAACATAAACAGTCCCACTGCCTCCCAAATTCAGTTTCAACCACAAATGATGCTAGCTAGCTACATTACATGTGAGCTCAGCAAGCCATGTTAACTGTTCAATTACCCCAAAAAATCTTAATAACATAACAGTGCTTCCAAGAGCTGTCTTCCAAGGCTAGCCCACTAATGCTAACCAGGTTGAGGCAGAGGCAGGGAGCATATTTGCATAGCCAGAAACACACTCATTCACGCCTAGGGGGCAGTTTAAAGACATCAGCTCACTTACTGCCATGTCTTTGGGAGATGGAAGGAAACCAAAGAGCCAGTTAATTAAAACAAACCCAGACAGACAGCTCTGGATTCTTCCCTTGAAGGAGCCTTAAACCAGGCCTGCAAAATGTGTCACCTTTTTATTTAACTAACTAATTTTTACCCCTCTTTCAGCCATGGTGGAGTTGGATGGTGATGACATAAGGATTTCTTCACGAGGGAAACTAGCAGAACGGGACATTGTTCAGGTGACACTAGAAACCATGTCTGATCAATAAAAGAAAAAAAAGATCGAAAACGTATTTATTTATGATCACATTAATATCATGTTATGAGAACTTCTCATCTTTTGGAATTGCTGTGACACCCTTCTCTTTCACTTTCTCTCAAATTGATCCTTTAAAGAGATGAAATCCAACCAAGCGTTACCTCATCAGCATTTTTCATTACCGATTTAACAAATGCCTTTTTAGTTAAGCTTTAGGTAGCTGATCCATGAACCATAACCCATTTTATAATAAGGCAATTATTAATGTAGATCCCAAATGAATTTCTGAATTTTCCAGAGGCATCTTTCTGTTTTGTGCAGGGGACATTAGTAATGATAATATCCAAGCATGCAGGATTGTACTCATTAATTATATTTCATTAGCGGCTTCAATTCAACCCAATCTTTGACTTGAATGCAACTGCCATCATTAACAGTTAACAAATGGTTGGATAAATGAAATACATGAACACTTCCTGCTCTTTGCAGTTTGTGCCGTTCCGGGACTACATGGACCGGACGGGTAATCATGTGTTAAGTATGGCACGGCTGGCCAAAGATGTCCTGGCAGAAATTCCCGACCAGTTTATTTCATACATGAAGAGCAGAGGCATCAAACCCAACCCAGCACCCCCTCCATACACCCCCCCAGGACACACACACCACACTCAGATATGAGGCCACACTTCCCTGAGGGTGTGTTCAGCCTGACATCAGCGTCCGTGGAATTATGGGATTGGGACTGAAGGAGCAGTAGGCCACTGGCTCCGTTCATAACTCTACATACGGTCTCTCTGGGACAATCTGAGATGCCAAGGCATTTCTCTTACTGCTTTTGTTTCCTGCCTGTTTTCTCTGGGACAACAGCATGATCAAAGAAGCACACTTCAGTCAAGTTTTTGTCAAACAAAGAAAAAGAATGAAAAAAAAAAATCTTGGCTCATGACTGTTTCTCTTCTGGGGCAGTGAGTTGAGAGGGGAAGAAGAGGATGATATTTGTGGATTCAACTCGTGCCTGTCTGTCATTGTCTCAGTGTACCTGGAAAAGTATTCCCTGCTCTGACCTTTGACCTTACTCCACATTGGTGTACTATGTGCATTCAGGTGAAGTTTTCTGATACTTTTCTTAGTGGAATTCTCATTGCGGATTGAGACTTGTTCATGTGCATTTGATTTGACACTTCTGCACACTACATGGGTTAAGTGCTTTTTTTTTTAGCCTTTATGTTGTTTCTTAGTAGATTCTGTTTATTGGCTGTTCAAAGCATGTTGGTGAGATGATACACAGTTGCGTGTTTCTATACAGAAAATAGGCACATAATGGGTAAATCTCTTATTCCGCTCAGTTAAAAAGCACAGCAGTAAAATTTTTATTCCTAATTATATATGCTCGAGGGTGAAATCAAACTTTTAAGCATTAGGCTCTCAGATCCACTGCAAAATAGATTATAATCTACAAGGTTATTGCACACTGCAATGTCACAGATATGTTTTTATTTCCTGTTTCCCCTGTGCGAAGAAGAATGGTCACATCTGTTCTGCAGTCGCTCCCATTTCTCCCCTGCTCTTTCCATCTCTCTTTTTATCCCTCTCTTCTGCGAGAACAGATGATAGAGAATAGAATAGTATTAGTAGAACAGAGAATAGTATTCTGAATATTATGGCCCACAGAAACCAATTCGATTTTGTCAAAAGACTTTTACAGTCCTGGGTGATTAAAAGGTTGATCAGCATCATCACAGCTTTGTTACTATTTACAGCATGTTCTGTCCTCTACAGGTCTGGTGAGTCACAGGCAACTTAGACGTGGCATTTCTAGTGACCTGTTCAACTGGGCATGAGGTTATGCTGCAGTGATGAGTCACCACAACATCTAAGTCAATTACAGACTGTAACTAATTAAAGCACACAAAAATTAGACAAAGTATTGTTTTATAGCCATTGCACGGCTAGTCAGATTGAATGGTTTTATGATATGATATCTAATTCAATATAAGGAAAAGCAAATAGATCAGTTTCATGTAATTAATTCAGGTAATTCCCAGCTGGATAGTTTTCATGTAAACCATATATATATATATATATATATATAATTACATTTGATTTCTTTATCGTTATGGTCCGTTAGGGCATGCATGATCTTTTTTCTTTCTTTCCAGGAACATCATAATATTCCTTAAAAAAGGTACATTATGAATTCCAGGTTGTCATAGAATGTCTACACAAAATGCTCATTCATGCAATTATCTGCCATTCATGTGGCATTAGCGCAATGCATAAAATCATGCATATACAGGACAAAAGCTTCAGTTAATGTTTACATAAAACATCAAAATTGGGAAAAATATGATTTCAGTGACGTTGACTATCGCACGGCTGTTGGTGCAAGATGGTTGGAGTATTTCAGAAACTGCTGATCTTCTGGGATTTTCAGGCATAACCACATAAAAAACCCAAAAGATCCAGTGACGAGAAGTTGATCGGCTTGTTGATTTTATGTGTCGCGCTGCTTCCACACTGTTGGCCGATTGAATAATTTCAGGGGTGAGTAGGGGAACAGGTGTTCCTATTAAAGGTGAGTGTACAAATATTATATAAAGCCATGCCATTAGTGTGCCCGGATACACAATCTGTATAACAAAACTACACATCTACACAATATGGCCAAAAGTACAGGGCCACCTGACCATCACACCCATATGTGTGAGCACAGAAACGTCTAGAATGGCTTCATATGCTGTAGAAAAAGTAAAAAGTTAAATTTACTAAAAAGTAAAACGGTTTCATTATGACATTGCCCCTGTGCACAAAATGAGGTTCATAAAGACATGGTTAGCCAATGTTGGTGTAGAAGAACTCAAGCAGTCTGAGCACTGACCTCAACTCCAATGAACACCTTTGGGATGAATCGGAACGCCGACTGTACACCAGGCCTACTCGACATCAGTGCCTGACCTCACTAACACTGTGGCTGAGTGGACAAAACCCCATGGCCATGCTCCGGAATATAGTGGAAAGCCTTCCCAGAACAGTGGAGGTTATTATAACAGCAAAGATGGGGATCAACTCCATGGTTTTGGAATGAGCACATATGGGTGTTATAATCAGGTGACCACATACTTTTGGTCATTTCGTGTTTTTTACAAGAAACAATCAACGGTAAACAATTGGCCTTCAATTAAATACTGACTAATGTTTAGAGGGTTCTTGCATTGTGTTTCCATTACTTTATTTATCACACTTGTTGTCTTTCCTTTCATTAAAGATATGTGTAATTGAATATATTTCCTTGGATATTTGTACAGTTTTTCATTGTATGAAATCAACACGGTGTCTGATTGCTTACTAGCTAGAAGAGTAAAATAAAACAAACTACAGCAACTGTCGTTTATAGATGGAGCGCTTAGCCCGATTTGAATGCATCAAGCCATATGAGACACTTTAGAAATATACAGTATTGTTCAGCTCACACTGCCTTTTCAGTAAGTATTTGGCATTTCTTATCCAGTTTCAGTTTACAGTCATGTTGGCAAGGGTGTGCTAATAACAGTATTGTACTCCCCCTTGCTGCTGGACAAATATTTCCAGCTCACAATCAAAATCCCATTTTTTCCCATACTACCCCTGGCAAAAATCATGTAATCACCACACTTCGAGGATGCTCACCCCGCTTTTTTCTTTCTTTTTTTTTTTTTACTTTGTAGAAAAGAAATAAATCACAGATATGACATAAAACTATTTTTATTTAATAGCTGAACACTCTGGCTTTGTAAAACATACGTGAAAATATATATTTTTTTTAATTAATGTCATCTTTTTTTCCAGATCAAGTAGAGGAAAATATTATAGAACCATCAATAACAACAACAACAACAAAAATCACAATTAGTACTTTGTTGCTCCTCCTCAGGCTTTTATGAGAGCCTGCGTCCTCCAAGTGTGGTAATTCCATAATTTTTGCCAGGGGTTGTATCTACACAGTTAAATTATTCCAAAAGAAGGCTTACAGAGACTTATTTGACATCTTTATTCCAAGCATTAATCTGAGTGTCATTTCTTTACAATTTACGCAGTGTGTATCATCGTTTTTTTCTTAAACACACCCAGACAAACTCACTGTAGTTTGTGGATCGGTTGTACCACAGACGCAGCATACTGACCTGGATCAGAAATACAAAATACACAAGGGGTGCACAAAAGAGCTTTCAAATATAGCATTCCCTATATAACCTTTTCAAAGATTTACAACATTGCACAGCATGCATGAGCCCTAAACATTCAGCCAAGAACAATGCTACATACTAATCCATTTCATTAGTGAACTATTCATTTATCTTATAAGTGAGGCAGAATTCCTTTCAAGCATATAAGCAGCTGAAAGTCAAGATTCTTACTCAGGGGTAACGATGTCTCCTGAGCAGTTCTGGGATTTAAATTCTACCACTGAAGTCTGAGTGGAGAGGCACATAAATCATTTAATGAGTGTATTTTTTTAGCAGTTCACTCATAATATTTAAGGAAGCACTTTATTGTAAAGATTTCATTCCTTAAGAATTGTACATGATCCCTTTTCATAATGTTTATTCATTTAATTTATTGCCTGTAGTGGACGATAAGTGTTTGATCGCACCTTTACACCCAGTGATATGTGTTAGGGGGATGTACATATAAACATTCCGTGCCAACATCTGTAACATACTGTAGAGAAAATTTAAACAAATTAATTGTGCATGTTAAATGCCAACTATAGCAACAGGCTTAGTGCGCTGTTTTTATTTTCTTGCTGTACCTTTGTTTTGTTTTTGTGTGATATTTGTTTCATTTGGAAACAGGCCCACAGCATGTCCCTTGGTCTGTTTTTTTAATATATGCATTCATTTGAAATTATTTGTTGTTTTTACTCATTTTAAATTTTTAGTTATTTTTCACTGGCATGTTTGTTTGTCACCTCAAATTACTATAGTGTACATGATTGTTGTTATAACGGTGGGTTGTGAAATGCTTTGTATTGGATTGCCTTAAATGAAAATTAATAAAGGAGATGAATTCTTTTAGAAATGTTTGTCCAGTGCCTGGATTTGACATGAGACATGGCCAACAATTATTTATTTTGTTAGATTATTATTATTATATTAGTCATATACAATAGCCGGCTGTATAAAACTCAACTTGAAGAAAGTGAATACAAGAAATTTATATCACAGATATATTGTGTGATAGATGATTTCTCAAATCTGATTGGTCAGAAGGTGGTGATTCATTTTCAATAACAGCAGCTCTAACAGTAGTTCCAGAAGATTGTTCTAATGTGTTATCCTTTCGATACAACAACTTACAGGGACTTGTATGACAGATGATTGTTGGGCAGTAGGACAGTATCTGCCGATAACCGATTAATCAACCAGTTATGAAAACATAACACACAAAGTAAAATATTGCTGAATTATATTACAAACATAAGCAGCACCGAGTGTACCTGAAAATTTTAATGCACTTTTTAAAAAGAAATCGATGTTAATATATACAGTGGTGTGAAAAAGTGTTTGCCCCCTTCCTCATTTCCTGTTCCTTTGCATGTTTGTCACACTTAAGTGTTTCGGAACATCAAA
>JAFFST010044694.1:37330-52929 GCA_022414735.1 Noturus placidus | reverse complement strand
TTTGATGTTCCAGACACTTAAGTGTGACAAACATGCAAAGGAACAGGAAATGAGGAAGGGGGCAAACACTTTTTCACACCACTGTATTAACTATTGATAAATATTAAAGTAAACGAAACACATTCATCCAAACTGAACCAAAAGGTAACACTCCAAATAATTCCTTTTCATTGTCAATGCAGGCCCTACAGAATGGGCTGGGGGAGCAAACCGGAGTGCACAGCATGCAAGCTGCACACACTGGGCGGAGGTGGGATTTGAACCCCAACGCCAGAGGTGCAAGGCAAACGTGCTAACCATTAAGCCATCATTAAGAGCACAAGTGCTTCTGGGAATCACAGAAGTTTTTTCCAGGAACTCTGTTTCAGTGAGCTGGCTTAATTAAAAACAATGCATAAATAAATAAATAAAGATTAATTCCAATGTTCGGGTAAATGGAAATGTACCAAAGCAAATGTATGTGAGCAATAAAAAAAAAACCTGCTACACAAATTAATAATGAAATGATGTAAAGATACCATAAATCACTCTGATATCATGTATTTTAAAGTTTGAGTGACATGGAGCTCTGGTCAACACCGGAAGTTGTTAATTTATACCGCACTCAAGGTTAATATTCTTATCATAAAACCTGGAATCTTGTTGGTCAAGTGTGCATATGGGTAGTTTTGTGATTACAATACACAAGAATGTGCTTGATCAAGTTATTCTTGTGTATGAGCAGGATGTGCATATATTTACAGTAGAACTAATCTTGACTGTGCGTATGCAAAACACCTAAAGGTAGAAAAGTGGCATTGTGGGTAAAGTGATTATATGAAGCTCCTGTTGTCAATGACATCAGCAGTATTAACAAAAAATGCTTGCTATGTTGATCACAACCAGATGCAAACAGCTCAACTGAAAAGTAAAATCATATTAAAGGCGCATCTAAAGATTGATTAGGATGATGCAGACAACGGCTGGCTTTGCCTTGCTTTGATGAACTGTCACATGAACATTTTATGCAACAATGCAAGAACCATGTTTTTAAGAACCACAGGAATCTGTTTGTTGAGAGTGATGAGTGGCTCAGTCGTTTCTTTCGTGCAGTGGAAATGTGTCCGCTCACTTTTGGAGAGACCAAAAAACGCAGCAACATCATCCCAAATGCACACTGATTTCCTTTCTACTCCAGGGTTTTTAGCCATGGGAACATTTCAACATGAAACTGGAGACAGGTCTGGCATTTCCCAACCAACTACGGGCTGAATAATGATACACACTTACATGTATTCATACCATTCATGCTGAAATACATTTCCAAAAATGGCAGTGGAAAAGACAACAATTGCAAATGTATTTGGGGCAACAGATTGTGCACATGCAACAGTAAAACCATGCTTTTAAAGGAAAATTGTTTACCATACATGGTGATTTGAGGGCCTATCCTTCTCTTTCTTGTCAATGTTGCAGGAACAGAATAAGGAAATGTATTATTTAGGGAACGTTCCTTTAATATCTTACTCCTAGACGAATAACCTGCATGACTCAAAAACCTTAATCACCATAAATCATTTACTATTAAGGCTCTTGTTGATATCTCTGTGAAACCCAAACGTTTTTAAAAACTGCTACAGGAACTAAATTAATTCATTGATTTATCTTCACTTTACCGAGCGATCACAGTTGATCCAAAGCGAATAAACAGAGCACTGGGTGCGAGGAATGAAAACACCCTGCACGGGTCGACACACATCGCAGGGCACCGTAAATATACATTCACATCCAGGGGTAATTTAGCATAGCCAGTACCCCCACTGGCATGTATTTGAGAGGATGGGAGAGGGGCAGAGAACCCAGAGGAAATCCACACGGGCACAGGGAGAACATGCACAGGAACTCCACACAGTCAAAAACCTAGAGCTCAGGATCAAACCAGGGACCAGACGAAAAATGCTGATTATTTCAGAGTTTAGATGTTTTAAAATAATTCTATTTAGCGGGATAAAAATTTAATAAGTCGCTAGCTGGGCTACTAGATTCCCTGGAGGACTAGTGGCTAGCAATCACCGCCGTGGCCTAGGTTCGATTTGGTCAGGGAACCAACCCCAGCCACTGGAGGGTTGCATGAGCCAGTGCACTCTCAGTGCTGGTTACAAGCCCAGAAAATGGGGAGGGTTGCATCAGTAAGGTCAAACTTGTGTGAAATATGAAGACGGGTGATCCACTGTGGCGACATGAACGGGAGAAGCCAAAAGAGGAAAAACAAAAAAACAAAAACATAAACAATAAGCATGCCCTAATAGACAGTACCAGTATTCTGGTTTTTGCCATTAGACTCATGAATGCCAAAAGCAAACTGACATTATATTTTTTAACTGTACAATCTACAATCATTAACATATATCAGTATTATTAGGGTTTAGTCACCATCATATTCAGAATGTCAAAACAGTGCATTCAATATCCAGCATCCAACTACAGCTATACAATGCTGCAGCTCAATGTGATTCACAGTGTTTAGCATGCGAAAAGGGCAAAGGACTGTTAAGGGAGAAATATTCAGTGCCAAGGTCTCTATGGGAGAAATGAGAAATTAAGCTTTGCTTCTGTGTGCATGTGTGTGTGTGTGTGTGACTCTTGAAAAAAACACTGATTAATCACATAACCTCTTGTGAATGATCGTTTGTGATTGTAATTATATCCTAGCTGTCAAGGACATGGATTTCAGAGAAAGATTGCAGGGTGCAAATACTCACACAGACTCATCCACGTGTTCTTTGTGAGCGATATTATAAAAGGACTCTGCTCTCTCTTTCTCGCTCTGATTTTCTGTTTCTGCTTTTTTGGTATTTCTTGTTTAATAAGACACTTTGCTGCTGAGTAGAGTAGGCCACCTGGGAGACTCGGACAGCTGTCACAGCCTGGAATCAGATTTGAGACGCCAGTCTCTGCAGAGGCACAATTGGAAAGGATCTCATAAGGCCAGTGTGGATTGCGTAGGTTTAGTAGAGCTTTATTCGCCTCCTGTGTCATGGTAGACAAATGGTATAAGCCCATTGGAGCAGTAAATAAATTTTGTGTGTGTATTTCTGTGACCTGATTGTCCCTGCAGTCTGCAATCACTCACTGTTTTGGCAGAATGGCACAGAACTGGAGACAAATTATTTCAGAGACAGATAGACATTTCTATGCAAAATAGCAGCACAGAAAGGACAAAATACCAAATCCTTAGCTAGAAAATGATTAAATGGGTGATACTTGACTATTAAACAGGGCAGAGCTTAAACCTGCGACACATTTTACAACAGCGCTGTTGAACTCTTGAATCGGATTGGTCCAGAAGGTGTCCATTGGCAGTAGTTCCAACTGTAATTCAGATCACAGGATTATATCAATAATGCGCTTATTCTAGTACATTCATGTTTCTATAGTAACAACTTACACAGGGACTTGTATGGCAAATGCTCTACATAAACTAAGACTGATAATAAAACAAAAAACAAGCAAATAATCAATACTATGGAACAGCATTCTGTAAAGAGATGTTTATATAACATTAATGGAAGGATTCTTCAGTGTCCACACTTGCTCATGAAAAGCTGTTTTTTGGTCTTAATTTCAAGAGGGAAGGTGAGGGAATGACCGTTTATAGCTACTATAATGCAAGTAAAAACAGAAACTTACTAGTCTCCTGAATGTTCTGCAACATGAAATATAACCATAACCTCTTAAAAAGCATGACGTGTTGCTCAGTAATAAATTAAAAAGTGTTAGTGCTGGCAAATGGTTATAAAGGGGAGTGAACTTTGGGGAGAATAAAGTTGGGAACAGTAAACAGCACACCACTTTGTCGTTGAATATTTTCCTAAAACAGAGTTTTAATCCTTACATAACGATACCTCTCCAGAAATTTATCTCCACCCTGACAAATGTGCGCTGTCATTAGTTGTAGAAATTATTTATATTATGTATGGAAACAGATCTCGTTTGTCCTTCTCCGCTCAGAATTACGCACCGTGGCTCAGCTGTTTACCATGAGCTTCCTTTTCCCTCATTATTGATAACTTTAATATCAGTGAAACGAGCTAGATGCACATCAGGACAGGTAATGGGAAAATAGCTCGTCTGTGCTTCACAGACATAAGGAGCACTGCATGGAACAAGAAATGTGGGTCTCTCTGTGCGACCACATTCTCTCCGAGGTGCTGAGAAGCATAAATAATGCACAAGTAGAAATGGCAATGTTTGGCTAACTTAATAAAGGTTGACATGATTTTATTGGTTTGCTCTCGTGGGTTACCTTCTCATACTCTCCAGGGTGTTTATGCTTAGCCAGGAATAAAAAACAAAAAAAGTAATAATTGTCGAATTTGTGCTGAGATTGTTGGGTCATCGCGTTCTTCCCCCCTGAGAGTTACAATTTATTGGAAAGAAACATTTCCATCATTGTATGATATTGTGAACTGGTCTAGTCCGTGCAAGAGAAAACAAAAACAAGCTTTCTAAAGGGAACACCAGAATATCTCCCAATATCTGTGGAGACATGTGAAAAAAAAAAAGTCAGCAGCCCGGGAACCCGGTATTAATTAATTTAATTTATCAATTTGTATAGCGCTTTTTACAATGGTACATTGTCTCAAAGCAGCTTTACAGAAATATCATTTTTACATTTACAAGCGACTTACTAATGAGAGCACATTCACACACCAATGGTAGCAGAGCTGCCATGCAAGGTGCTAGCTTGCCATTGGGGGCAACTTAGGGTTCAGTGTCTTGCCCAAGGACACTTCGGCATGGGATCACCCGGGCCGGGATTCGAACCGGCCCGGGTGATATTAGGACTGGGTATCGTTTTAGATCATTTGAATACCGATCCGATACCTTGAATTCAACAGCCATACCAAAATGACACTTTTTCTAATACCTTTGTTCTAATTGTGACAAACAAAACACACCTCATTGTAACCACTGGGTTGCGATGAGCATATTTCATGTACTGGCTATTAGTTGTTTTTTTCCCCATAGTTGTGGAGCAGATCAGTTGTTTTAACAACCATAAAAATAAAAAAAGGACTATAATACTATAATATTGTCAGGGGCGGGGGATTCCATTTGGTATGCAAAGTTTTAATTGAATACACTTCACATTAATGCGACACACCTCTATGTTTTAACTATAATGCACTGTCAATATAGCCCACTGCCTACTACATGGCACATTGTCTGAGGCACGACTGTTTTTTTACTTACTAGCTAATGAATTTATGATTTTTCCCCCCACCCCTGCTCTCATGCTCATATATACACGCTTTCTACTGTAAAATATCTGTAATTAAACTGAGTGCAGGGTTTTCCTTACCACAGAAAGGCTTAGGCACAGCAGCTAAGTGTTTTTGCAGAACAGCTTAAGCCGAATGAACACAAAAAAAGCATTTATCTTCATTAAATCTTAAACATGAACAGACTTTGGATTATAAGTACACTAAGTGTTGACAGCTTTCCTTCACAAATATCATGGTTGAAAACAACATGAAACATTTTAAATATCTTAAAATTGTACTTTTACTCCCACAACCATTCCCCAAGAACTTAGACAGCACCTAAGACTTCTGAAACCCTGCAAATGTTTTTTTTTATCATTTCAACAGCAATCCATCCATCCATTTTGTACACAGAGTCGCAGGGAGCCTGAAGCCTATCCCAGGGAGCCTGAAGCCTATCCAAGGGGACTTGGGGCACAATACGGGCGGTCTTGTGTCAACCCATTTCAGAGCACAAAAAGTGTGTGCCACTTACAAGCTCATTCACACACTGCAGAAAATTTAGAGATTCCAATCAGCCTACAATGCATGTTTTTGAACTGGAGGAAGAAACCGGAGTACCTGGAGGAAACCCCTGAAGCACGGGGAGAGCAACCAAGCTCCGAACATGTAGGGTGGAGGTGGGAGTCAAACCCCCAACTCTGGCAGTGCGAGGCAAATGTGCTGTCCCGTCAAACCAATACCTTGAATTCGATAACCATACCAAAGGACAATTTTTTCTGATACCTTTGCTCTAATTGTGGCAATAAACAAAGCACACATTATTGTAGCCACTGGGTTGAGACTTGGCGATTCAACTACTGGTTTGTTATTGGGAGGAAACTGGAAAACCTAGAGGAAACCAATGCAGACACTGAAAGAACATGCACAAAACTTCCACACAGACAGTAACCCGAGATCCACATCGAAACCGGGGACCCTTGAACTATGAGAAGCTAATGCTAGCCGTCAGAAAGCCTTATTTGTTTTCAAAATACTAACTTCACCATGATGACAACATTCGCTCTTTACTGTACTTTGAGCATTAGGGTGTGGCGGGCCCCTCTGTACAGACAGTGGGATTCATGCTCCAACAGCACCATCTGTCGGTGAAATGGCGCCCGTGCAGGTGAAAATCAGCATAGCAACACAGCTGGGCGGAAACTGATGACGTAGGAGCTACCAAGCATGACAGGGAAAGCGTTCCCAAAAAAATAAAAACCACCCCAAAAGGAAAGTACTTCGCTTTATCATTTACTTTCAGTTACAGAGCACGGTAGCTAATTTCTCATCAGGAAGAAGTCCTGTTTAAAAAATTCATACACGAAATAAAAGGGTCCTCCTGCTCAACGCCTTTATTCTCCCACAAGCTTGTGTAGTGTTTTAGGTTTTTGTCTCTTTAGAATTTATCGATGGACGATGAGGCATTTTCCCAGCAAACCTCGGACATCCTGTTGTACTTTTTCGAAGATACGGGCTTTGAGACGGATAGTTCCTCAGGTAATAAAGTAGCCGATATCTGAAACCTTTTCCTCAATGTATTTCCGGTTTTAAAATAGAGTGCCTAGTGTCAATTTCTTAATTTTCTTAACGTGTCAACAATATACTGATTATATATATATATATATATATATAGCAAAGTAACGCTGAATTAATGGCACTTTGTTAAGAAATAGATTCTCTCACTTTACCAAGAAATACTTTCCCGGCTTTAATGTAGGCAGTCGTGTCTTCATCAAACTGGATATTCATGTAATAAATCGGTTTGTTCATGTCTATAAGTGAAGCCTTGTGACGGTAACTGAACTTCAGAAATCTGGTTGAAACTTTCTCAGTCTTTCTTACACTGAACATTTCTAACGTAATCATGGCGTCGAATGATTAAAAAGCATAAGTGACCTTTAGTCCTTCATTTACTTCATGACCATTAATGTATTTACGAGCAGAAGCTGAGATATGATTGTGTTGGACGTGTTGTATATGCTAGCCCCTAGCTAGCTAGCTAGCAAGCACACTGCGTTTCCGGGAAGGACCCGCGACGTTTTATGTTCGTTTTTACTCATTTCCTCAGTTACACAACCAAAATAATTTGTAGTTGTTTCTAAGTAACATTACTTTCTCTTTAGTAGAAGAAGACGACGCGGTGAGAATAGCCGCTCAGCTCCGGCAGTTAGGAGATCACTACGATGAGACGGTTATTCAGCCGCTCGTGCGTGATATCCAGCAAGCAGCAGTTGACAAGGTGTGTGGGCTCGTGCTCATTTGCATATAAGATAAACGCTTCCTGTTAGCATTAAAATTAGCTTCATGGTATGACCACTGTTTTCAAACCATGTTCTGCTTTGGCTTTACAAAGCATGGTTACATGGTTCATACGTTACAGGATACACTCACATTTCATTTAAAACATTTTTTTGCTTACAAAAAAAAAAAAATGTGTAATCTTTTTTAAGGTACTAGTTACTGGTTTTAGACGGATATTAGTATAATAAGCAGCTCAGTCTGTCTGAAGTAAAACATGCCTATACCATTTAAAATGGACAATTTTAAGTAGTAGACTTAAAAGAAAACACCATTAAATGTATTTCTGTTGAAATATTTCTGATGAGTTTAGAGCTTCTGGTTATACTTTGTTGGTTGGTCTTGTATTTACATTATTCCTCTGACAAGTTAGCAGTTGTGTGCCGTTCTGACGTCTGATTTATTATTATTTTTTAGCAGTTATAATGTTTAACCAACCTGTTATGTTATTAGGTCAAAATGACTCAAAAAGTTTCAATACAGAGAGCAGGTTGTTCACTAATCCACTAATCGTGGGGTTGGCGGTTCGAATCCCGGCCCGGGTGATCCCATGCCGAAGTGTCCTTGGGCAAGACACTGAACCCTAAGTTGCCCCCAATGGCAAGCTAGCACCTTGCATGCAGCTCTGCTACCATTGGTGTGTGAATGTGCTCTCATTAGTAAGTTGCTTGTAAATGTAAAAATGTAAAAAAATGATATTTCTGTAAAGCTGCTTTGAGACAATGTACCATTGTAAAAAAGCGCTATACAAATTGATAAATTAAATTAAATTAAAATTAAAAACAGCAAAGGACAGCTTAAAAAAGTAAACCTTTATTATGGCATTAGAAGAAATATTTGCGTACAAGATCATGACCATAAATGAGGAAAGTCAAAAAAATTCAAAGAGTAAAAAGAGAGATTAACCTGTATTTCAGACATCTCAAATATGGAAATGGGTCAAAATGTGACTCATAATGTAATACGAGGGTTAATAGAAGAAAGTTATCCGACAATCTTAGCTGCATTTTTTTTAAGGTGCCTTAAGGTTGCCACAGTAACGTGTGGCGCAACTAGCAACAAATCAGGTTTCTTGCTGCTAAAATGAAACATTCTAGAGGAAGAGCGTTTGTATAGAAAATTCACCAGCGTGTATATGCATCATATACTACGAGATGAAGGGAAAGCGGTGTCTGCGCTGTGCCATTGCAGCCATCTATTTGTGGCAAGAGCACAAGCGCCAATTGGCTTAGCTTAGGGCACGTTTACAACAAAATAATAAACACTCACTTTTTGTTGCAATCGGGTAAAATCCAAGTGTAGCTCCTATCCCAGTAAGTGAGCGTCACCATCAGGGTGTCATTAACTATTTGTTCGATGGTGACCGGGACTTTTACTATATGTACAATGGTGGCTGGACTGCAGCTCTTTGGCCGCAGCCTCCGTGTTACCTGGGTGAAGTGTCCGTCTTGGTGCTGCTCGTTCCTATGCGCCGAAGAAGTGACAAGCCAGACCAAAACCAAAATTTGCATGAATTTAAACTTGTCTCAACTTTATCGTGTCGATGGACATGCCCACATATAGTCTCCAACGGTCATTAATCAGTCATTAATGAGCGATCATGTCGCCGGAAGTCACCAGCTCTCATTGAAAAAGAATGGTCTCTGGTTTTTGTTGCTGTGAGTTGTATGTGTGAATGCACCTTTACTCACCATTTTCCAATGACATTCAACATCAGTAATACAACATAGATATAGTGGAGACAGTAAACACTGGACCAGAATGCAATGGAGTAGAACTGAGTTACAACAGAGACTCTGAGACATTGACGATGGTATTTGCATGAAAGTTTTAGCGTTGGAACATGATGTTTGGGTAGATCATCAAGGGCCAGTTCCCACTGATGCCACTACCGCTATGAGCAGGTAGTCAAATGGTATTGAGGACAATATAGGTAATATCAATGAAAGAATCAAAAAGTCCAGTCAGAATTTAATTCCAAAATAAAACCTTGGATGCTGCTGATCATATTGATTATACAGATATATGAATCAATAATTTATATATAATTATTGATATGCTAGTCATTTAGGGTGGATTTTCCTTCAAGGAAACAGGACTTCTCACCAGGGTAGTCACTACATTAACTACAGGTCATCCATTGGATACTTCTTATTTTCTTAATTTCCTTTCCTTGCTTCCCTTCCTCATTTCTTAGCTTCTCCCTTCAATGAAGCATGCGAAGGGTAGAAATAAATGAATCCAGGACTGGAAGAATCAGTGATGTAAAGCCAAGTAGAAGTGTTTACTCTCTGTATTTGTACTGTATACTGAAGTATCACTTTTCATCTTAGTGTCATCTTCATTTATTGATATGATGTAATTTATTGAGGATATGATATGATCTTATCCAGTCACAGAAATGGCCAATGTGGTTGCAGGTTTTCATTCCAGCTAAGCAGAAGCAACACTTGATAGTCACTTGAAAGCAAAGATCAGCTGATTAAATATGTGGAATCAGGTGTGGCTCTTGCTTGATTTCAATGAAAACTTGCAACACAGGTCTTTTGCAGTTAAGTTTCGGCATGACTACCAATATACAGTAGGTCTGTTTTACACATAATACAGAACACCTTGAATAATGAAAAAAAGATAATAAAATAGAGGGAACACACATGTAAGCTGATTTTATTGTAAATGAGCTTTTTTTTGCCTGTCCTTTTCAGGCAGCTGTTGCATTCACTCAGAGTGTGGACCACCTGTGCAAGATGTGGGTGGCTCAGAGTCCTGAAGTTGTTCCTGAGAAGCATCTCCTGAAGGCCACAATGGCACTGTCACTTTACATGAAGAGGAACTGCCCAGACTTGAAAAAACAAGTATATGATGCTGCTTTCAACATTGTCATCAATCGGCTAGGCGGCTGGATCAGGGAGCAGGGAGGCTGGGTAAGTTCTGAGCACCCTGATTGATTGTCCAACTTGTTCTCACCAAAGGGCGGCTGTGGCTCAGTGGGTAGAGCGGGTTGTCCACTAATCCACTAACCGTGGGGTTGGCGGTTCGAATCCCGGCCCGGGTGACTCCACATGCCGAAGTGTCCTTGGGCAAGACACTGAACCCTAAGTTGCCCCCAATGGCAAGCTAGCACCTTGCATGGCAGCTCTGCTACCATTGGTGTGTGAATGTGCTCTCATTAGTAAGTCGCTTGTAAATGTAAAAATGATATTTCTGTAAAGCTGCTTTGAGACAATGTACCATTGTAAAAAAGCGCTATACAAATTGATAAATTATTATTATTATAAAGGTTCAAAGGAGTTGTAAGAGGTTCAGAGGAATTTCATACAAATTGTCAAGATGAAACCTAACGTTCAGTTACCATGATTACTTTAAGGTTATTCTAGTATAGATCCATTTTACAATGATTCATCATTCTGCTGCTTACTAATGCTTAGGGTCCTGATTATTAGGGCACATAGTTCAGCCATAAACCAGGTACCAACCCTGATTTCTTGCCTTTCTGATTACTAATATGTCCTCTCACGAAACATCAAGCTACTCAAGGTTTTGCAGTGCAGCCTTGCCACTCTATAGTAAGTATAGACGTGCTTAACACAGTAAAATGGTACCTTGTAAAGTGAAAGTGTTATTTGTACAGGTTGGGACATAAGAGCAATCCGAGTCATTTCTCAAGTACAGGCACTTCCTCGAAGCTTAGTGTTTAATCTGCTTGGCAGCCAATGACAAATAGCATTGCATAAATGAATGTAATAAAATGTAGAAAAAAAGAAGAGAAATTCTTTACTATACTTTATGTACTATACTTTAGTTGTCTTTAGTACATATACAGGGCTGTAAATAATAAATGAATTTCCTTTCCTTTTCAGGAGCGGGTCTCTAGCCTACGAGAATGAGAAGAATATGAAAAGTCACTCCTTTCTCAGGAATTTTGCCTGTGAAACAGAAGATAAAACAAACAATGAAGACACCAAGATTTCCAAAGAGCTACCACAATAACACTGAACTACGAAAACACTGAGTTATAGGTGTGAGATATTGGGTTTGAATGGGTATGCAATAATTCAGCTATCAAATGTTGTGGTAAATCAATGGCCATTGGACTTCTTGGTTTAAACTTGAATCATGGTCTCGATGACTATATTGTCCTTGTTGTTGTTTATATCTAGTAGCCTTTTTGAACAAAACAATTGTTTACAAAATTAATAACTACTAATGTACAGTGATGTACAGATTGGTGCATGACTGTAACAATACACCATTGTAATCTTAGGATTTTCTTAAGTTAATTGTTAAATGCTAGAATAAAGGAAAGATGTGAAAAGTAAAAGTGACATTTTTTTTGTGCTTTCTTTACATTGTCAGCTTCCTAAACAATATAAGGTAATCAACTGCATTGGGGTCTCTTTCTAAGATTGCTTAAAAAGATCACTGGCGTTTTGTTGTTTTTTTTAATCCCTACCTGAAGGGGGCAGCACTGTACTGAATAATTATTTCATATTCACCTTGAAAGAATGGTGCGTACAGTACTATGCAAAAGACATCCTATTTTTTAGTGCAAACTGTCAAAGATTTTTATTTTATTACTTCTACATTATTGAGTCAGTACAAAAAACATTTTAGATTTCCAAACATTAGTTTTCCAGCACAAAATTAAATGTTACAGAAAAACGATTGTATGAAAGTAAAGAAAGCAGAATATTAAGAGACACTTTTCAGACAAAAAACACAATGAAGGCTGCTGGGTTTTGCTGCAAAAAATGAGAACCGAGTGTGACATTCAAAGTCTCCAGAAGAACCGTTGCTGCTTCTGCAAAATGCTCAATACAACTTGCAGCTCATTTCCTTATAAAACTGCACAAAATTCTACCTGAGACTACTTTCTTTTTTCTTTTTTTTTTTTTTAAAGCAAAGTGTCGCCTCACCAAACATTGCCTTTGTTGTATTTAGTACTGTTTACTGCTCTTTACACTATTAAAAAAAAAAAAGAAATGCATCTTTGCATGTGCCTAAAACTTTTGCACAGTACTGTATGTTCCAGGTAATGTTTTGTTTCTAGTGAGAATGGCTATCATATTTAGTACTGGTATGGAGAAAATCAAATTCTTAATAAGAGTGAAATTTACTCATGTAGTAACAATATACAGATGTGCAGCAGTGCGATGTGTAGCAATTTAGCATCTATTTGGAAATTCTAGCTGGTTGTAGCTTGCATGAGTATACTGCTGGCTTGCTTTGATTTGCACTCAAGATCTAGGTCATTTTGCACTTGCATCTGTCATCACTTTCACTTTATCCAGGCTGCTTTTTTCAGCAGAGACATATTTCATAAAAATACCCCATGAATAATTATATGGAACATCTATTGGTTTAACATCTAAGACTGCATTTACTTCACAAGACAGAACACTATGTGGACTTACGAGGGTGGGGAAGTCATATCTGCCCAACACAGCTTGGAGGGCTTCACAGAAAAGTAGAATTTAAATAGAAGGAATGATTTTATACACTTGCTGAGTTGAGGACCTGTCAGAACTCTGACCTCATCCGATATAGAATGCAAAACCAATACCCAAAACTCTTGCCAACAGAGGAAAGAAACACTACATGAACTTGTATTCAGTAGTTTGTACAAGGTTGTCATGTTCCTTTTTCTGATGAGCTATCTTAAAATGGATGTGGTTTGACCAGCAGTGTTGCAAGTTCTACAGAAGTGTAAGCATCACAGTTATTACTGATAACACTATCAGGACTTTTATTATGAATATGTATGACTTGACTAGTATTTTATCCATTTAAATTTGGACTTCCTCAAGGAAACAATCATAATCATACATTTACATTCTTCCCCTTCATTATTAATGATGCAGTGCCGTTGATTTCAAAGATTAAATACCTGGTACCATTGCCTGGTCTGAACAAGGCTTGATTATGCTATAAAGCTTTGTAAATCTCATTTAAAAACAGGAAATCAAACACAATCCACAGGTGCCAGTAATATACAGCATGTAGCTTTTCCACTAACACAAGCAGCTGTCATATTTAATGGACCCACTGACTATGTATGTGAATATTTCCGTCACACTTTCAGGCAGAATGCTGCTTCATCTGAATGTCCTCAAAAGAGGACATATGAGTCAAGACATCACAGGATCTCAGACCTGGATGTTAAATGTGAATGCAGTTATTTCACTAAAATAATCAACATGGCCAGCTATGTTCAATGTTCTGGCTTAGTCAAATGTCGTTATTTCGTCGCATCTTCTTCTCCAGACACTCCCTTCGTCGGGTGGCTTTACTGGCTAAATGGTTCACTTTCTTACAGCAGACATACTGCTCCCAGATCTTGACGAAAGCAGTGCGGAATTTTTTGATGCGGAAGGCGTATATGACCGGGTTGACGGCAGAGTTGCCATGACTAAGCAAGATAGCCACATAGATAATCATCTTAGTTTTACTACTGGAGCAAAACAGCGTGATGCAGTTCAGGATGTGCAGCGGTAACCAGCTAATGGCAAAAAGACAAAGCACCAGAGCAAGAGATTTGGCCAGTTTGAGCTCTTTTCCATAATACCGGCTGGGATCAGTTTGGCTGCCCCCCTTACTAAGCCTCTTATTGAGCTGCTTGTGAATCATGTAGAAAATCTCCAAGTATATGACAAGCATGAGTACAAGTGGGGGCAGCACCCAGCCAAAAAAGTTGAAGTAGACCATATACTTCATGCTGATAACATTCTCGAATGTGCAGGTGACAGTGGGGTTGGGTCCCTGAGAATTGTTGGTTTGGTTGAGTTTCTCCAGGTTGTTCCAGCCAAACATGGGAGTTAAGCCAACAATCAGGGCCACCAGCCAGCACGCGATCACCGCTGACCCAGCTCGTTTCGGTGTCACTACTCGCTTGTAGCTAAAGAACGGGATAGAGAATGAAAAAAGTCAGATAAAATATTTTAATTCATGAATGCTACATGTTGCATTATAACTTGAGTGTTTTACAATTCGAAGAAAATATTTAATTAAAAAAAAATGTAAGTGTCACAACAGAAAAGCATTCGCCCCATCACTGGAAGTTTTTGAATGCGTATGCCACAGCCAATCTGTGAACAGGAGCCAAGGGGAAAAAAATTAGTCATGCTGTCTAGATGGGAAGGATAGCATACATACTGCTGTCAATCACATTGACACTAGCTAATTGTGGACATCTGTGAGCTCATGTACAGTGGTGTGAAAAAGTGTTTGCCCCCTTCCTCATTTCCTGTTCCTTTGCATGTTTGTCACACTTAAGTGTTTCGGAACATCAAACCAATTTAAACAATAGTCAAGGACAACACAAGTAAACACAAAATGCAATTTGTAAATGAAGGTGTTTATTATTAAAGGTGAAAAAAAATCCAAACCATCATGGCCCTAGGTGAAAAAGTGATTGCCCCCCTAAACCTAATAACTGGTTGGGCCACCCTTAGCAGCAACAACTGCAACCAAGGGTTTGCGATAACGTGCAATGAGGCTTTTACAGCGTCCTGGAGGAATTTTGGCCCACTCATTTTTGCAGAATTGTCCTAATTCAGTTACATTAGAGGGTTTTCGAGCATGAACGGCCTTTTTAAGGTCATACCACAACATCTCAATAGGATTCAGGTCAGGACTTTGGCTAGGCCACTCCAAAGTCTTCATTTTGTTTTTTTTCAGCCATTCGGTGGTGGACTTGCTGGTGTGTTTAGGATCATTGTCCTGCTGCAGAACCCAAGTTCGTTTCAGCTTGAGTACACGAACAGATGGTCTGACATTGTCCTTCAGGATCTCTTGGTAGACAGTTCCTTTTATCACGGCAAGTCTTCCAGGTCCTGAAGCAGCAAAACAGCCCCAGACCATCACACTACCACCACCATATTTTACTGTAGGTATAATGTTCTTTTTATGAAATGCAGTGTTCCTTCTACGCCAGATATACTTGGACACACACCTTCCAAAGAGTTCCACTTTTGTCTCATCGGTCCACAGAATATTGTCCCAAAAGTCTTGGGG
>JAFFST010044693.1:109684-155550 GCA_022414735.1 Noturus placidus | reverse complement strand
GCATGGTAGGTTGATTTGCGTGTCTAAAGTGTCCGTAGTATATGTATGTGTGTGTGTATGTGATTGTGCCCTGCGATGGACTGGCACCCTGTCCAGGGTGTACCCCGCCTTGTGCCCGATGCTCCCTGGGATAGGCTCCAGGTTCCCCGTGACCCTGAAAAGGAGTAAGCGGTTGAAGATTGATGGATGGATGGATAATTCCTGACCACACATGGCAGCCCCAGACCCCCTAAAAGTAAAAAAGTAAAAGTGTGTCATCATGGGGGGAGGAATGACATGGGGGGAGGGGAGTTAAAAATGGCTGAAAAATTGATGACGTAATATATGGACGACCCCATATTGGGGGGACAGATTGGTATTACCTCAACATTGGGGGACTACACCCCCCCAAAGAATGCGTGGTTACGCCCATGGGCCAATCACAGCACAATATACTCTCTGAAAGGAGTTTAAGATGAATCCTTTAGAACGGATCATTTAACGAGTAGTTTGTGAAACTGTAGGGAAAAAAGTAATGCTGCAATTTTAATTTAGAGCACATTAAAGTGTTTTTTGGCCTTGGATGCATGTAAATCCATTATATGAGACCTTTAAAACTAAATTAAGCACGTTTCAAAACCAAAACATGTGCGTTTAAAATGCTTAAGTGGTGTCAGGGACAACCTTTTTCCAAATCCCACCCCTTTTCGAACATAAAAACATAAACTGAAATCGCGCGTGCTTGAAAGTTATCAATCTGGCAACACGTGAAGCAGCGAGGACCGGAGCCAGCCACCTCACCAGCTGCACGAGCCGAACTGCATGTCGGGAAGTCGACAAAGAGGACGGGGAGGTGATGTCGGCGATCAGCACGAGAGTGGGAGGGACTCTGTGTTTTCACAAAAACTAGCTGCCATCTGCAAGAAATAGATTTCTTGCCAAAAACAGCAGCGATGTGTGCACTTTATTGAGAAGCAGCACTGCATGTCGTAGCATTATTATTATTATTATTATTATTATGAATAATATTTTTCGCTGTAGATAGAGGTGTGAACACATCAGTGATGTCAGAGCTGTCAGCTGCGGACAATTCGCCTGCTTTTGTCATTCATCGCTCTCTGACGCTCATGCAGAGCTGATCAGACTCTTTTTGTTCTACCATCACCGCTTTGCACAATGTCCAAGCTTTAAACTAGTCCACGTTGCATGTAAATATATATATACATATATAAATATAATTTTTTTTCTTTCTTTTTTTTTCTATATTTTTTTAAGTCACCATCCTCCTGCTCCATCCTGATCAGTTCAGAAGAGGCTGGTGAACATCGTCTGCTGTGGGAGAAGTGCCTGATGCTCGGTGCTAGCAGGATGGAAGAGTTTGTCACTGAAGAGGACGAGCCATGGTACGACCAGAGAGACCTGGAGCAGGGTGAGTCCATGATGTAACATCCAACATCTGCATTAGAGACTGAGTTTAGCAACAACAAGCATCCTTTCAAGGAGAGATGAGAACGGTAAGATTATACGAAGGCTTTAATAATGGCCTGCTCCGCTGATGTCATCGGATTAGATGATCTGTGAAGGTTGAAGATTGATCGAGCCCATCATTTAAGTCATGAGATACATGAGGAATACAGCATGTAATGTTAATTTGACAATCTGTGAAAATGATCAGTCGTATGTCCTCATCCCCAGCAAGAGCTGGTCACTGGGTTACATCTCGTCATGAGAATAAAGCGATGTCTTAAAGTCCTCATGAGATCCACATGGAAGTTTTATGACTTTTAGTGTGAATATGTTCGCCTTATAAACCAGTGTGCTCCAAAAACAATGTCAAAATTCCCATTTTAAAGATATTCACATTCAAAATATACAGTCTCTCTCAACCACCAATACGGATCGATGGTTTCGATGATGTCGTTTTTGCACTTCAGAATGCAGTTCTGTCCAAGAAAATGCTCTCTAGAATCCGAAGTGTCCCACATCCAACGTTATAACAAATCACCTCGAGTGAAGTTGCCGTGAGCGAGAGAAATCATATCAGCAAGCATGGGTCGCTAATGTGTCTTTGGCTGTAAGTTGGTTATGAAGGAAATGGCTCGAATTCATTGACTTTCAATTTTTTAAATGGACATTTTTTGCCATGTACGGCAAAATGAATTACACGTGTTCCCTGATCTTAAATCCTTGAATGTGTTTTCCAAGTTTCACTTGTGACATAGGCTTATTTTTTTTTATTGTTGAATTCTCGAATCTGATTGGTCAGACTGTGAAAGGAGTCTCCTATGTCAATGCTTTGTAATAGTAAGTTTTCCTCCACAGGAAAGTCTTCAGGACTGTGCACTTTGTGCTTTCTTGTCTCCCGGTAACATAACAAAATGCATTTTTTTCGTCTCATTAACTGTTAAGGGAACCACTGTTTATAAATTATGCTATAATGTAAGTGATAATTTTCTCGTAGACATTCTACACTATTACATATAACAATAAATTGTTAAATAGTATGACATTAACAAAATAAAAATGTTAATGGTTGTGGTACTGTATAAGTGGAATAAATGACATCTGGGTTTGCCGTTTATAGGAAAATAATCCATTCCATGGTGGTAACGACATCACAGCAACCCATCTGAATTTTTTTCCCCATAACAACACTCCCTATTGTATGAAGTATGAATACTTATTCATACTTCATTCACACTGTCAGTTATTTTTATTTTTATCTACAGTATGTGCATCACTCTGTTCCTTCTTCGCCACATCATGGCTCTGAATGTAGACCATTCATTTTCAAACCTCTCTGCAGATAGCAACGAATCCACAAATTCGTCCCTGTGTTTGTGTAATAGTGCTTACGATGATGTTTTTGCCCTTTTCTGACCTCTGAGCAAGTCTTTTTTGGCATTATTTATATTGTTGAGTGGAGAAATGTGCATTTGCAGACGTTTTCCAATGTCTACTTCAACACCATTTAATGACACGGTCAGTTCAGTTAATCCCGCAGTGTGTTTAGGAACTTGAAATATGAAACTGATCTGTGGGATGTGAGAAGGAATGTGCAGGGAGGGGATTCTCACCATTTGTGGCGACGTGGAACTTGGATTTGCACACAAAGTTCTTGGCTCAGAGTGTGTGTAAAGGAGTTGGGAGAGAACTCAAGTTGCTTTCAACAATGACAACATTTCAAGAACAATAAAACCCACCGTAACGCATTTTAATCTTTTTACCTATGTTGTTTTGTCAAACGTGACCAAGCAGAGAAAAGTACCTCAACGATTTAATTTTCTTTCTTTCAATTCTTCAATATTGATTGTTTTGATATGACCACATGTCAGGAATAAAGACAGCATTTACAGGTCTGACACGTAAAAGTAAGAAGCTAGGTTTCCTGCATGTTGATGCCTGCTACATGATGAAACTGCACATTTTAGATGTTGAGTGGAGCCAGGTCATATCAGTTCAGTCGTATTCGACTCACACTGTAGCAAATGGCTTTGCGACAGCTGCACATACACACAAATGGTCTCCTGTTATGAGAACTCCTTATTGATCTTCCTCTGTAAACATTCAGTCAAGACAGGATTGGTGGTCCTAGAAAAGCGTACAAAGAAAAACCAGGAAATTACAATAGATCAAACCCCATTGGTGCTAGATAGTAGGGATTTCTCTGAGGTAATAGCCTGAGACTCCCATCCCTGGCACTGTAGTACACGTAAACTATTATTATTTCCACCTGAGCCAACTAATCAGCAAATTGAGTCGACATGGGCATCTTAGTTTACATATTCAAGGAACACGCTAACATGTTCAGGGCAAGAGTATTCCAGGGTTAGACTGTCTGAGGATGATCTGAATCATTAGCCAGTTCCTAATCTCATATATGGAGTGATATTTATGCTGCATTCAACTAAAATTGGAAATAAGCAGTCTAATCTCGGAAAAACACAATTTTCAAGCTTGCCTCATTCAAGTGAGGAAAAAGATAAAGTTTTTGGTTTGTTAGCAACAAGCTAGCCAGCTATCATGAGTTTATGATGTATTCACTTTGACTACACAGCAAGCTGGATGCTCAGCGTTAATGCAAACAGTATTATAAACTCATTTAAAATAGTGAAGTGATATTTTATTTACTGTTCATGGTAAGAACAGCCATGTTGACATGACATCATATGCTGAGGGTGAGGAAACATTCCTGACCTTCCAAGTATTAATTCCAAGGTTTATATGTTTTTTCCCCCCTGGTGAAGTTTGGAAATTCTGAGTTATGAGCTTTAGTTGAACCCAGCATTATCCAGTGACCTGCTCGGACTGTGAAATAGGGACAGAATAATATATTGCAATTATATTACTACAAAAACACACTTGCAAGCCCATGTGCACTATGCAGGGAGTGAAATAATGCTTGCTCTACCCTACGTAGTGCAAATTGCAAGCCATTTGGCATAACATCCAGACTGTAATGTAACTTAAATGCGGTACTTTATCATGACAACATGTCAAAAAAACAAGACTCTTGACATGTATCCCTAATGGTCAGTCTAATACAAAAATATATTGAATAATACCCACAAATTAAGTTCTTAATTGTTTAATAAAGAAAGCACAAGGGTATAATTTGGGGTTCTGAAGTTGTCATTACAACAAAGAGAGTTGTTGTTTCAAAGCTATGAGGGTATTGGGTATGATTCTTAAGGCCTTCCCCAAGCTGCATTTGGGATTCTTTCAGTGAAAGTAAAGTTCACAAGGGCTGTGAGAAGCCCTTACCATACGTTTACAGGCTTTCATACTCTCTGCACTTTGGTTACGACTTCAATTATGAATGCTCCAGTCACACGCTTTAAGGTGTACAATGTTTGTCCATGGAGTTTGACAAACATGCATGTGCATGACAGCATAAGAAAAGTCTGTGCACAGCATTTGTAGTAGTTCATTTTCTCTTCACAATTACGCCATATCGAAGCCACACAAACATCATACAAGAACATTACCATGGCCTGTAGGCCTGGAAATCAAAAATCCAGTATCTCAAAATATTACAATAAAGAGTTTATAATACAGAAATATCGACGTGAGAAGAGCTCTAATCAGCTAATTAACTCAAAACACCTGCAAAGGTTTCCTGAGCCTTTAATATCTGTCTGGTTCAGTACACACAACCACAATCATGGGGACGATGAAAGTAAATTCTGCATTTCATTTGGAAATTAAAGTTCCATGCCCTGCGATGGTTTGGCACCCTGTCCAGGGTGTACCCCGCCTTGTGCCCCATGCTCCCTGAGATATGGATGGATGGATGGATCAAGGTCCCAGAATCTGGAGGAAGAATGGAGAGGTGCAGAATCCAAGTTGATTGAAGTCCAGTGTGAAGTTTCCACAGTCAGTGATGATTTGGGGTGCCATGTCAGCTGCTGGTTTTGGTCCGATGTGTTTTCTCAAGTCAAGAGTCAATGCAGCATCTACCAGGAGATTTTAGAGCACTTCATGCTTCCATCTGCTGACAGCTTTATGGAGAGGATGATTTCCTTTTCCAGCAGGACTTGGCACCTGCCCACAGTGCCAACTACTAGTAACTGGTTTGCTAACTATGGTATTACTGTGCTTGATTGGCCATCCAACTCACCTGAACTGAACCCCACAGAGAATCTACGAGAGACACCAGACCCAACAATACAGATGAGCTGAAAGTCACTATCAATGCAACCTGGGCTTCCATAACCTGTGTGATAAAAGTTGTTGCAAAAATACCTCTTGGTGTTTATTCATATTCATAGCTGATTACAGTTCATCACTGGTATACACTATTAATATCGTTACTGCATACTGGTTATATTTTGAACTGCAGTAGCAAATGTACTTAAAAGTAAAATTGTATTTAATTGAAAATTAAATACTACTTGTTAAAGGGGAGGATAAGTATTGGGGAACATACCTGGAAACACCAACAAATATTCAAAGCCCATCAATTGCTGTTTGGGTCAGCTGTACAGGACAATTGACACACAAAGGCACATTTGAATATTGTAATGTCATGACTAAAAAGCTTTCCTGACATTTGTTCAGGGAAGGAAAGAGAGATAGAAAGTGGATTATGTAGTTGCCATGGCGTAGCCTCCATCTTCTCCCACTTCCTTTCTGGCTGCACTATATTTGATTAACTGTTATTAAGCCTGGGATGATGATCTAGATGTGGAGGGGGAAGTGTTCTAGCTCTGTTTGTAAGCGGCAGACACTCTAACAGCCCACTGACTAAGAGCTCAAGAACATGAGATAACTGAAGATGAAATATATGAGCATATACATGAAGATGTATATTCTTGTATTCTTTTTAGTTTTTTTTTTTTTTTTATACATTCTTGTTAGAAAAAAAGAACAAGCTCAAAGTACATTTCCTATAAGATATTTTACAATGGAGTCTTTAATTTGGCTTAGACTGTGGGGGCTGCTTTTGGGGTTTCCTCTGGGTACTCTTGTTTTCTCCCCCAGTCCAAAGATCAGCTGTTGGCTGATTGGCATCTCCAAATTGTCCGTAGTGTGTGTGTGTGTGTGTGTGTGCGCGCTTGTGCACTGTGATGGGTCTGCACCCCATCCAGGGTGTCCCCCACCTTGTTACCCAGGTTTCCTGGGATATGCTCCAGGCTCCCCCACAACCCTGTGTAGGATAAGTGGTATGGAAAAATGAATGGATGGATGGATGGAATTGGACTGTATGAGGAAGTACTTAGTATTACAAGGTTCTATCTCCCTTTTCTTTCTTAATTCAGACGGCCCTTACTTATACTAAGGTTATGCTATGTCTTAGGCTATAGCTAAAATATTCTCAACTTGTAGAGTGCATTCAATAAGCATTTACTGTAAATCATGCCTAAATGTGACATTGGCTATGTGGACATAACATATGTGGACATGAAAAAATATTTATGATTAAGGATGTATGTTATTTTTATTTAATAATATTTGAACATTCAGACTGCCACCTGCAAACATGTCAAATGATTTTTATGTTGCAAAATGGTAAACACTATGTGCTAGGCAGAATATTAAACCGGTTACAGCGGGTACTCATCATAACATTCCACTTTAACATGTATTTGATTTCACAATATACTTGTGAGGTGATGAGTGAACCTGCGGCTTGTTTAACAAGCTGACTGTCTCCTTAACATACAGGTACACAGCCCTCATTCCCACTCTGTATTTTAAGCTTTGCAGCTGTAATTAAAGTTTAATGAAATGCAAATATGACCTTGCTTATCTTTTCAAAGCTCGGCCATTGAGACAACACGCTGTATGAGAAGTGGTAAGAAGTCTTAGTTTTTACAGGTATGCAGGAAAAATGGTTATTTTCATAGCAATGATACTGAACGGCAGCGTGATCGCAGTGACACAGTAGTACCCAGTGAATGTAACACATGCATTGTAATTCTAACATCCTACTAGTGTCCAGTGTTTGAGTTATAACTCGCATAAAACTCCTATGCCTTTTGTTTGCATGTAACATGACAGGCCTACTGCATTGATGAATTGTCCTAATGTCTAAAATTGTCATAATGTCTTTTAATTTGCTTTAAAAGCAAATTTCTATATAGGAGATGCCCGACACAGATGAATAAAAACTGCTTAGGCAGCTCATTCAGGTCTCCTTCACATGATGACTTGAATAAATATTCTATGCGAGCCTACATCCTGAGGCATTGATGTGTTAGTGCTCCTGTCAGATATCCGCTAAAATACGGATATGGAAAGATATGTACACTCTTGGGTGGCATAGTGGTGTTGGTGCCTCATATCTCCAGGGTGCAGAGTTTATACTGGAACTCTGGCTATGGAGTTTTGCATGTAGTGTAGGTACACTGGTTTCCCAAAAAAACATGTACAGTGCCTTGCGAAAGTATTCGGCCCCCTTGAACTGTTCGACCTTTTGCCACATTTCAGGCCTCAAACATAAAGATATAAAACTGTAATTTTTTGTGAAGAATCAACAACAGGTGGGACACAATCATGAAGTGCAACCAAATTTATTGGATATTTCAAACTTTTTCAACAAATAAAAAACTGAAAAATTGGGCATGCAAAATTATTCAGCCCCTTTACTTTCAGTGCAGCAAACTCTTTCCGGAAGTTCAGTGAGGATCTCTGAATGATCCAATGTTGACCTAAATGTCTAATGTTCATAAATAGAATCCACCTGTGTGTAATCAAGTCTCCGTATAAATGCAGCTGCTCTGTGATAGTCTCAGAGGTCTGTTGAACAGTTCAAGGGGGCCGAATACTTTCGCAAGGCACTGTATGTAGGTAAATCTGACTTGGTAGATGGATTGGCTATTCTATACAATCCCTATATGTGGTAGGATGGGCTCTATATCCACCACAACTTTGACCTGGATAATGTGTTTACTGAAGAGGAATAAATGAATAAAGAGTGTGGCGTCCTCCATGTGTTTTTGCGGATAACTGACTGGAAGAATTGTCTCACAACGCTGAAAACTCTTGAACTCTCGTCACTGTTTCCTAGCCTTTAGCTGTTTGTCATGTGATATTGATGGTTTAGCGTGTTGAGGGTATTTTTTCTCTCTCATTGCTGTGTCTCTCTAAAACTCTTCCACCCCTCTCACTCTGTCTCAGTAGTTTGCCTATATCTTTACGCCTTTGTGTGGAAATGACCGAACAAAAGAGCTGTGTCTTCATTGATAAGATGGGGGAAGGGAGAAGACCTTTCCTTCCTTGTGTGTGTAGTGAATTGTCACCTTGGTAAAACCTACCCTGCATGTCTCCAGCCTGGAGACCTCTGGGAACTGTTCACAAACAGCAGTTACAGTGTGTCCCAGTTCTCATGTATGATTTATACGTGGATAGGTTACTTTATTTTAGCATGTTTACCATATGTGTGCAGCATTGCTGCCACCAATGGTTTCATGATTCATTGCATACCTATGAAATGGAGGTCAATGTTTCTGACCATGTTAATTATTCCCTATACAGTATATATTTATCTTCTTCACAGTCCCTGTGGATGCTAGAAAGCCAGGAACAGTGTGGAACTGCTGTAGCTTTATTTTAGATTGTCTGCAGTGGCAGAGAATGAAATGTGATTTGCAAAAAAACATTAAAAAAAAAAAACAGCTAGATAGAGAGCAGCAGATAATGGTATAAATACAGTGCTATTGCTGTATAGCATGGTATAATTAAATACAGCTTTAGTTTTTCAAGGATAGTATTTCTTTGTATTCTTTGGTTCCCTGATACTCAAATAACAAAAGCAAATAGAACTTCACATTTATTTTGTCTTTGGAATATAATATCCTGGATTTAAAGGGCATTATAAATATGGACAAACCAAAATGAAACTTCCATCTATCCATATTCATAACTCGGGGCACAAGGCGAGGGACAACGTGGACGGGGTACCAACCCATCGCAAGGCATAATCACACACACATTCACAGACCCATTCACACACTACAGACAATTTCGAAATGCCAATCAGCCTACAGTGCATGATTTGGACTTGGGGAGGAAGCCGGAGTACCCAAAGGAAACCCCTGAAGCATCACATGCATTGGTACTCTCATGGTCCCTGACAGTCAGCAGGGGTGATATCCACATGAGTGGATGTTGTCCTCACTGTACTAGTATGATGGTATGGACAAAATTCTTACCGTAAGAATTATAATTGGTGTACCATTTAGTTTTTTTTTTTTTTTTTTTTACATTCTACATGTTCATTTGAAAATGTTAAAAAAATTATATTACAGTGACAAGTAAATACAGAAATCTACTGTGGTCAACAGTGTGTCAAGCTAGTAAGGCCTACTAGTAAGCAAGATCATTTAAACTCTCATTGAGCTTCACATTTTATAGTTTCCTGCTCTATTGCAGCTGCCCCTTTCCTTTATGTTTATGGTTCCCTCATGTCGTCTGCCTTTGTTCGCTCTCTCTCAGATCTGCACTTGGCAGCAGAGCTAGGGAAGACCCTTCTGGAACGCAATAAGGAGCTGGAGGACTCGCTGCAACAGATGTACATCACCAATGAGGAGCAGGTGCAGGAGATTGAGGTACAACCCCCATCCATTTGATGTGAAGATGTGTCACGCTGTGTGTAAGACAGGATGTACATGGACTTGGCCACAAAATGTCCATTTGGCCACAAAACAGTGACCATTGTTGACTTTTGGCATGATGCCAGCAGTGAGAAGTGTAAGCTTTGCTGGTAAATAAGAGTATTTTAGGAGTGTGTGGGTGTTGGGGGAGCCTGCTGCTTGCCTGTCACGTTGCCAGTCTAGCAGTACAAAGACGATTACAGAAAAGAAAACAATCGTGTACTGTTTTTTTTTTTTTAAAGGATGAATTTAGTCAGTTGTTCACATTTTATGCAGTATTTTACAGTGATGTGCATAGTCTCATTACCCTCTGTACTGTACATGTGTACTCCACTCCCCCAATCAGTCTTGCAGCAGCATTGCACATCTGCCAAACTGAACATTTTGTGTAGCTCTGCATTTTAACACTGGCATATGCTTATACAAGTATCAGTAAAATATGGCAATGTTCTTCTCCCAATAAAAAAGGAGCCAATAGATTAGCCAATCGACATACAAATCTGGAATAAGTGAAACTTATGTAAAGGTTTTGAGCTCTCTATTTAACAGCTGACTCTCCTGGAAGCCACATCCACTTCTTGTAATAACTGCATCAAGCTGGCAACCCACTGACATAAGAATGGATTCCACAAATTCTGATCTATCATCTCATTAATCTTTCGATCTCAAAAACAAAATAATTGGCGTTGCTGTTTGAATACTTTAGGAGGGGACGGTCTATAGTTAATATTATTAAACTGTATTTATCAGGGAAGTACTGGAAAAAGAGGGGGGATATAAAACATACACTGAAGTGTCAAATCGACCATGGTACAAAATATTTTATTGGCAATAATAATTAGAAATTAGAAGTCTTTTAAATGCTTGTTGTATTCTTAGCTATCCAGCTCTAGGCAAGACTACTGATTTATTTCTCTTCAGGGTTGGCAGGTTAGCCATTGTGAGAGTTTTTAAAAATGGTGTACCCTTACAAGTGTCTTTATTAGTATGTTAGCATACTTTTCACAACCCAACAGTGAATATTGCAGGGTTTAAGAATCCCAGCTATGTAACGGAACCAAATACACTGTCACTACATACGTCTTTGGTAATGTGCTGGTTCCTTTCTACTGTAGGACAGAATACAGGGGAAAATTGTGTGATGTGATAGATAGTTCATTCCGTTTCTCTTTCTTGCATAGGCAGGAGGTGTTGGTTAAGCAGAGTGTTTTATCATATGTATTTTCCCTGCCAGTACTTGTCCAAGCAAGTGGAGATGCTACGGGAGATGAATGAGCAGCATGCAAAAGTCTATGAGCAGCTGGACGTGACAGCTCGGGAGCTTGAGATCACCAATGAGAAGCTGGTGTTGGAAAGCAAGACTTCCCACCAGAAAATAGACAGGTGAGTACATAACATACAAATTCATCACCTCATACAATTTTCATAACCATATCCCGACCCTCATATTAATTAATTACATTGCTAGAGGCTTATCCTGCTACTTTAACAGCATCCATTTTCTCCTCAGAGCGCCACTCCTGGTTAGATGAATGCTTTTTTTTTTTTGCCAGTTGCCAGTATACAATTTGGGATGTAGCCTTTCAATTGTCAGCTCTCATCGAATAGGAATGACTTTCGGCTACTCGTTACATTGTGTCACTACCACTGGTATTATACTACATGTGCCATTCTCAACAAAGCCTGGCATTTAATATATTAAAAAATTTAGCTTCAGAGCACATACGGAGCTGGCACCTATGGCATTCTTTTATACTCAATATCAAACTTCCGGCACCCATTTACCGTCTAAAGCACATGCTGCATTATTTAGCAAGGCAGTTTACACTTGGCTATGAACAGACAACATCCAACAGAACCCTATGCTGATATGGTACATGCAGGTTAATACAGACATTGACAGATGAATCAAATGAATATTGTGTTTATAGTATATAGAATGGATTATTCGGTCATTTGATTGTAGCCAAACCCTATCTAACTGTTGAGCTTTTTTTTTTTTTGTTCCCCTGCCATGGTGTTCCTTCATTTCTACAAAATCAACGAGAATACGTTCAAACGCTTTAATGTAGTTTCCATAGATATGTTCTTAAAATGGATAGTTTGGTTGGCTTACCTAAATAAAATTTAAAAAATTAAATTCTGTTAAGTTTTGTGAATATACAGTGCTCTAGATGGACAGACTTGCTACTGGTTTACAATAAGGCTCTGCGTGTGCACATCTACTACATTAACCTACACATCCCTGAATAATCATTAAAAATGAGCAGTCAGTAGTTGGTAAATGGAGATAAAATATGGGCACACAGGTTGACGAGCACCATGGAGATGCTGCAGGGCCAGGTGGACACGCTGACTGCCCGAGTGGAGGAGCTGCACACACTTGAAGAGCTCAGGGTTCTCAGGGAGAAGAAAGAGAGACGAAAAACTGTGCACTCCTTCCCTTGCCTGAAGGAGCTCTGCACCGCACCCAGGTATTATGTCATCTCTGCTCTAATTAAATTTGCCAGACATTTAGTGGTCAGAAAAGTATAACCTATTTGGAAATTTTACCCTCTGCTCTTAAGGAAACACATTTTCAACACATTGGGCTTTACAGTAATAATTTGTACGTACAATTAACAGTGTAGAACTTTTGAAAACTGTATTATAATATGGTCCTGTAGGGTTTTTGTACACATTACACTTGTTCCCTTTTCAGCTATGAGGATGGATTCAGGGTGTCTGACCCAGGTAGTGGTGACCTGCAAGAGCAGCCGGCAGATGATGAAAATGAGCATCTGCGTGCACTGGTTGCATCTCTCCGTGCAGCTGTATCAGCTGAACGTGGACGACGGGAGAATGCAGAGCGTGAGTGCACCGCTGTGCTGCAGGAGTTTGAGCGCTTGGAGCAGCGACTTCTGGGTGCAGAGGGTTGCCAACAGCGCGTCAATGAGCTGGAGGCAGAGCTGCAGGAGCTACAGCAGCTACGCAAGTCACGTGCCTGCTTACTGGTTGCGGAGGATGGCCTGGAACAGACACTGCTCAACAGTGCCCCAGAAACAGATACAGCGGAGGATGTTGCAGGTGCAACACAAGAGAGCTCTGGTGAACCCCCAGTACGCAAGAGCTGCAGTGACACAGCGCTTGACGTCATCTCAGCGGTAGATGCCTCTGGACGACGCAAGGGCAGCTATGCACTTCATGCGAATGGTGTGCGCAAGCGTGGCATGTCTATCTTGCGTGAAGTGGATGAGCAGTACCATGCATTGCTAGAGAGGTATGAAGAGCTGCTGGGCAAGTGCCGGCGCCATGAAGAGAATCTGTGCCATGCCGAGGTGCAAACTTCACGGCCTGTCTCTAGAGACCCGTCCATGAAGGAGTGTCGTGTAGCAGAGATCACAACACAGCCAGCCATGCCACCGCAACCACCCTCAACACCTGAAGCCATGGAGGGCATCAGCCGGCAGGTGGAGGCTGTGGACAAGCGGCTGAGCCAGAACACACCGGAGTACAAGGCTCTGTTCAAAGAGATCTTCTCACGCCTGCAGAAGACCAAGACCGACATCAACTCCACCAAAGGGAGGAAAAGTGGGAAATAGTTCTTAGCTTTTCTGCTCAGAGGAGTGCATTGTTCTACCTCAATTAAGACCAGTCTTAATTGTGTAAGTGGCCAGATTCAGTAAGCTGGCATTTGAAAAGGTTTCATGCTAGTGCAGAGCTAATTGGTAGAGTAGAATATTGGGGCTTACATGCCATGTTGGTGCACCTCAGCTGAGGCCGTGTATTGACAAAGCGGGTCATGTCTGATGGATCTTTCTTTGCTTGTTTGTGTTTTTAAGGAAGATTTAAGATTGTTTCTCACTGTTGGTTTTCCTGGAACTTAACTCACTAGCAATGTATCTGTATTAAAAAAAGGGGGCACACCACTGCTTATCCTTCCCATAACTGTATGCAACAACAAACTATGTAATCATCTCTTTACAATATTAAAGACGCTTTGCTTATAAAGGTGGTTTGCACATTTACACTGAGAATGGATGTATGAATGAGTTGATAACAGGATGTTCCTTATGACTTCAACCAAAAATAAATGACAAATGGTATGCCCACACCACTAAAGGGGGGGGGGGGGCAAGAAACTAAAACAAAGGTCATTTTGAACACTTTTAATGTTGACACAGATGAACAGTAATCTCCTTCCACAGTGATAGAATGACAGCAGTACAAAGGAAGAAGCAAGTGCTAAAAATCTCCACGCAACATTACAGGCAATGTTGTCGAAGTAAAAGTGTGTTGAATACCGCACGCATTCACTATTCTGAGATTAAACTTTAAGGTGATAACGGCTACACTGGAGGACTGAAGAGAAAGATGTCTACACTGCATCTACACCTCCCCCAGACCAGTATTGTCCATCTTACCTATGCAGACCTCAGTTAGAGTTTTGTGTTTGTTTCAGAGGTCTTGATAAAGCAGCTTGTGATGGTAAATAGTGGAGGCACAGCCAGTGAATGTTAATTTTTAGCTGAAGCATTTAATAGTCGAGGTCTGCAAGTGAAAACAGCCCTTTCTGCTTCAAGAAATCTCTTTAGCACTCAATGACAACTTGCGTAGACCACAAGGGCACAATTCACAAAGCACATGCCCGCTTTAGAAATGGACACATTTGGGAGAGAGAATTTCACTGGACAGAAAGTAGAAACGAAAGCAATAAAGGTAAGAGAAGATAGAGGGGGCAAAAATTGAGTTGGTTTTTCCAGCATAGTTCACCTATTTCTATTTCTACTCGCCTTCATGTTTTGGTTTATCCTGAATGGATGAGGCACCAGATGAAATGATCCTTCCCAAGTGGAAGCAGCATTAAGCAAAGTGAGCACCTTTGACTCCAGCCATGGGGGAATGATTGGATAATATTTATAACGGTTACACTTCAAAAGGCAACAACTTCATCATGCTACAGGAATAATTTCTTAAGGCCACATGTAAAAAAAAAAAAATTAAATAAAACATGGTCAAGAAGACACACAGGCCACTACCAAGAAGGCTGATCAGTGGAGCTCCTCAAGTGGATAGGAGGTCACATTTGCAATAAAGACAGCTACATCTTTGAGACACTACATTATCCACATGCAAACAAGTCCCTGCTAGTTACAGATTTTCAATGTCAGCTATAACCAGCCATGCTAACCACTGCACACAGATTATCTCAAGGTACACACATCACTTTCCAACATGTATAGGGTTGAGGAAAGCCAACAGCTCTGCCAGTAGCAAAACATTAGTAAGTTGCACCATTTCCTTTACTTTCATCAAGGCAGATTATGGTAAAAAAGAATAAAGAGAAAAGGAATGTAAGGAAATATGCACGTAGGACACACATGGGTAGGGTAAAGGACACGGAAGGATAAGCATGGGGATGTGAAGATTACCAACAGCCATGTCAAAAGCATTCATGTTTTTGAACATTTTTTCCTCTCTTTTTTTTAAACTTTTATATACAAACAAAACAAAAACACAAAATTTGGATTGTGCACATTTGTTTGTTTTCACATATTTTTCATGAAAATCCTCAATACTCATTCACTGGAAGGGAATGAAGCGGAAGAGCAAATGCAAAGAATGACAAATGTCAGGAAGATGGACGGAGTGAGAGCCTTTGTTTGTTGATTAACCAGTTATTCCATGATGGTGGTACACATGAAGGAAAGGTGGAGGAAAGAGAGGGAGGAAGAATGGAAAAACGATGGAGAGGAAAAAAACAGCTGAGGTTTGGGAGCGGCTTAGTCTTTCCAGTCCTTCTTGATGTTGAGGTTCCACTCCCAGGACAGGTGGTCATGCTTGTCGTCGTCAGTAAACTTGGACTTTATGTTGTAGGTGCCGCGGGCCAGAAGGCCCTTCGGCGCCTCCTCCAGAGGGGTGAGGAACTCGTACTCGTTTGGCCGAGGCCCATAACTTCCCACCATGTAGTCAGACTTGTCAACTACAATACAGAGAGAATGAATTAAACCAGCTCACACAAAAGCAAGCCGAGCCAGTTTACTAGGTACACCTAGTGTAAACATGTGCTTTGGGATAAAGTTATTGATTATGTTTGTACCCACAATTTACCAGCATCCTCTACATCATCTTTTCATCAGTGAAAATGGACCACCAACGAGCAGATAATTTTTGGTGATGAAGCAATGTGTACTAACAAGGTATATAAGTAAGTAATCAACTGCGCAATGTGTGTATAGGGGTGTTACAGATTTTTAAGGTATGATAACCTAGTTTAAAAATCACGGTTTCACAGTATTTTGTAAATTGTCGGTGGTGCAAATAAAAGGTAAAAATTCATTAGAAAATATTTTGTACAAATTCTCTTGTACATTGACACATTGTGCACGCAGGTTGCTGTAGTATAGCCAAATTTGCTCTGGTTAAAAAAATTAAAATAAAATGGTAAAGGGACGAAAATGGTCACTATATTTATATAACTTATTTGAAATTATTCAATAAATAAAAGATAAATGGTCTCTTTCCATTAAATGACATGGTAAAAGTACATGTGTACTTACAAAGCAAATCTATAGAGTGCGGTTTCCAACCAAACTGGCAACTTGATGTGTTGGGTATTATGTGTTGGTGCTGGTGTCCTTTCACTGATAGCATTCATTATCTGAAAACATGATCATACTTACGCTTCACCCCTTTCCTAAAGGTCTGTTGTACATACTTCAGTCCTGAGACGATGTCCTTGTTTACCTGGAAATAGTTTCATAGAAAACTGCATCAGTTTCCTAAATAGAAGTGTTAGCTTTGCAGAGTCCATGAGGCATGACAGCACAAGTCTGGTTTTCTTTAACAGTGTAGCTCACCGTTATAAGTCGCATGAAAATGTTGGACATGTAATATAACCAGACAAAGCGGTCCTGTTTAAGATCTCATTCCTTTGAAAATGCATTAAGACGAGTACAAATGACTGCAGTAAGAAATCTCTTGGCTACAGAAATATTAGAATGGCAACTGGCTCTTTAGATCATATTTAAACGGCTTTAAAAAAGAAGGATTCAATTATAGAAAACAAGGCAGATGGGATGTTATGCTACAAATTGGTTAAATGCAGCTTACATTAATCACTACTAATAACTGACTTCATGCCACACTTCGCAATAATGCCACTTAATCATTGTGCATGTTTGAGTATTCTCGTGAAAAACTCAGTTTACAGGCATATACATCGTAACCGATGATTACAAGAAATTGTGTGGAAGATTAAGACAGCTTAAGCTGGTGCTTTTGATATTCTAGAGACATTGAGTAAAATAGAAACTGTGCAGAATTAGTATATTTCAATGAAAGCCCAAAAGCCATCTATGAAACTGTTAGCAGGACTGCTAGAATCCAGTTGGAGGAAATGTGACAGAAATTAGACCAACTAATATGAGCTACTGCAGTGGAGACAGTATGACTTCTATAAGCTATAAAAAGATTTAAAAGCTCACACTTTGAATGTAGGCAAAGTAAAAGTTGGGAGACTGACTGCTCACCTTGAAGCTGATCTTTATCCTGTACTCCACTCCTTCTTTAAGTATAAACGACTGCTTTTTGAAGCTCTCCAGATCTCCTGAGAGAACACAAGACCAGTCAAATGCAGTAAAGCACACATACCAAAGATTATATAAAATGTCCTTAATCAGTCCTTCAGACCGCTGTTTATAGTCATGAAATACTGACTGACGTCACTGAGAGCTGATAAATGACTCCGGATCTGAGAAAATTTCTCTCTCCAAAATTTTGGAATGGATAGTACTGGACTTTCTTTACATGTGTAATGTACAACAATTTTTTTTACACCACTTTTATTTTACAGCATTTGGAAAGAGGTTTGATTAATTTACGAAAATATAAATAAATAAACAAATAAATGAATAACACCAAAATAAATAAATAAGACCCCAGCAACACTTCCAATGACATGAGACTGCAGTGCAAGTGTCTATCCAGCAGATGGCTTTGTGCAATCCTTCTTTCTGTACTTTCTCCTCTAGCTCAAGCCTAAAGCGCTGTGTATTATCTCCTAGCCACTTTAAGTTGTGGTTAAGTCTGCTGGCTGTGAGGGCCTATGGGGGTGGTTGGAATCTTTCACCCACTTTCACTCCCAAAAATGTAATCATCTTGTGCTGCTTTGACCATTTTTGAGAGAAAATTATCATCGGCATCTAATAAATATAGTTAACAGATAAAACGTATGAGCCAAGTCAAACTTTCATTGAGAGATTTTAAACACATTTACATTTATTAATATTTGTTCAGATAAATTTATCTGATGTTAAAGTACACAAAAAACCATTCTTGCCTCGTCAGTGCAACCTTCAAACGAAAAAATTGAATCGAGTTGAGATGAGAATAAAGAATTAGAGGTCAACCGATTAATCATGTTTCCCCCCTTGTGTCTGTCGAGATGGGGCTGAGAAGGGTGCGCAATCATTATACAGTACGAGAGCGGCCTCTAGATAAAAGCTATCATCGACAAATTGTTTTATTTGAAGTGTTTTTGATTCATTTTGGATGTACATATAACTTAATAAATATTACAGTAAGATATTTTATTTATATATAATAAAAAAAAGTACATTTGCATGGTACAGTCAGTACTGTTTAATTTGGTAACATTTTACTTCGAGTGTTACGTTTTCATTCAGTATCAAGTGTTAAATCTATCGGTTTGTTAACATTATGAGCAGGTACTGCCCAACTTAGTTATCGGTAAAATTCATTAACGGTTGACCTCTACAAGGAATACTAATGTGATCTGAGGGAAGTGGCCGGGATTTCAAGTGGTGGTCAGTTAATATTGGAGAGTTGTTGGAGAAACACCTGTGCAACGGTTAGTCCTTCCAAATTTGTGTGTCGACTGGGTACTGACGTATGAAAAGTAGTCAGCAACAGTAACTAATGTTGCAAATGCGGTTCTTAGATCTACGGAGCTTTTTCAGTCAAACATCACTTCCAGCGAAACACAAATGTCTATCAAAACTCAGTATTTGATTGACAGATCTAACTAATTGACAGTAATGACAAATGTGATTGCAAAGACATTTTATTTTTTCAAGTTGTAGCATGGCAATCAGAAATCAAATGGAAAGATTATTACATTTTGAACATGGCAGAATTAATTTAGACACCGCCAAACTTTAAATGCAAAGTCCATGACATGTAATTTTTAGCCATTACATGTTGCTGTGCATAAAAATACAAATATACTTTTTGCAATTGAATTTTAATTACATCCACAATTATGCATTCTCTTAAGGGTAAATGCAACTGCGCTTGTATGTAAATTAGCTTTTTAAAATTAGCATTCAAATAATTTTTTGGAAAATATGGTTGGGTTGTGAGGTTTCTTTGGCTGCATCCAAAATCATGTGCTGTGATTGTACCTACTGCATTCGATTCAGTACCTACTGCTTGGCGATTGATGCAGTTTGTGATGCTCAGTGCAAGTGGTAAGCATGAATACAATCCAGACATACAACATCTGCCATGTTGGCATTGTCATAAGTCAGTCCTGTTGCATTATGGGATAGCATAGTATCCAGTGGTGCTATACTGCAGTATCTCGGCAGAAGCAGGGTATTTCCTCACCTACTGTTTTATGAGAATTTGGACATACTACTCCTCTGGAGTACTTCTTTTCTCCTACTGTATAGTAGGTTTCTAGAAATATTTGGATGCAGCATTTAACGTCCATTCATCTGATTTCAGTTTGTTCCAGAAACTACAAAATAACGCTATTCAATCTAATAGCTTTTAGAAAAAAAACCAAGTCAGCGATTTTATACAAAACACGTTTAGCTTTATGCAGAATGAGCATTTGTATAAAATGCATTATGTATTAAAGTACCCCAAGTAATCAATAATCATTATCCGTTATCCTGCTTAATCAGAAGTGCTTGCTAAGTACGCAGCCAGAGAGTCGCTCTAAATTGACGCATACATTAGGCATGTTATCTACCCACTTAAAGATAAAAAAAAATAAATAAAAAAAATTTTAAGTGTGCTTGTCTGGTTTGAGTCACTCACCTTGCAGGTCAAGGGTCAGAGGAGCAGGAGCTGTCTCACACATTAAAGTTAGTCGTGTCACTTGGACGTTGGGAGCGCTGGGATCTGAACGGGGAGAAAATAATAAAAATAAATAAATAAATAAATAAATAAAATAAAAAAAAAATGTAAAAAACCCACACCTCCCGGTTTAAAATCATGACAAAGTGACAAACCAACCGATGTGCCAAAAAATGCTGGATGGATTTTTATGGGAAATGACCGAGTTGACCAGCTGTGTTTTGACAAGTGTGGTCATAAAAAGAGAGTCGTAGAGGATTCAAGCTGGATTTAGATTCAGAGAAAGAAGTGATTAAATGCCACCTGACAAAAATAAAAGCTGAAAAATGAACTGAAACAGTCTGTGGCTTATTTGGGTGCTCTATTAGGACAGTGATGACAGAAAGCTGGGCCTCTTGGGACGTGACCTCGTTTCTGCCCATTCATTAATCAACCAAGTCAGCTGCTTGGATGCGCAGAACATTTTCAGAAGAAACATTTTTTCAGAATAAGGTCGTCCCGCCTTCTCCAAGCACAAACAGTTTATTTTTGTTGGCATGTGACAGTTATTTTTTTGTTATTTAGCTTTTTAAAAGTATTAATTTACATACAAGTGTAAGTAAATTCCTGCCACCATAACTATAATTGGAGCTATAATCCCCCCCACACAAGAAATCCATAAACAAACTGAACTTTATATAGCTATATATAATAATAATAATAAGAAAAACATGTTTAAGGAGCCAGTAATAATCTACAAACCTCATCCCATTAAATAGCTGAATTTCAGATAAGAAAGAATATGAACATACACTGAATATTGTGTTTGTGTGTAACAGCAATATGAGTGTATGCAATTATAAAAACAAAACATGTTTACCTAAAATATCATTTTGTACACATAGATTGCCACTCTTCCAGACAGGCCATAAAATACACGAAAACAAAATTAACAAAAATAACTAACAAAGTTACTGCATACAGATAAAGAAGTTTGTGTTGTTCTTCGAAACTATGCAAGAGGATTAAATTCAAATTATTTCCTCCGCACACTCCAGCCTCCATTTCCCCACACTTAGTTAGAAGTCAACACAAACAAATATTCCTGAGGAAAAAAAAACAAAAAACAGATTCCCATGTTTTTCTTTTGTTTTCACTTACTTGTGGAGGCAACTAGTTTGTTTAGTTGTAGTGTTCGATTTCATTTTGAAAAGTCTTAGTACAAAAATATTTTTCTATGTTGAAATTTCAGTTTTGGTTATGCACAATAGACCTGGGAGACAGACAGACAGACACACACCTATGGACACGGAGGTTGCGCCGAGCAAAGCCTCTTTGTACTTGCGCAGGCTCTCATCATCCTTGTCCAGTTCCTGGATCTCCTGCAGGCTCTTCTGTGCCGGTGGCTTGTAGTTCACAGTCTCGCTCTCCTCGTTCTCAGCAGCAATGGCTGCTAGCTGCTCCGGGGTGGGTTCATGCTCAGCCATGATTTTCTGCTGGAGACACAAACAAATGCACAATTTTTATTCGTGCCTGTCGGTCTTATTTATGCTTAAATAGATTTACAATTGAGACAAGATACAACTCATAACCTTCTGATCAGTAGCCCAAAGCCTTACATCACCTCTCCTATCACTCACCTTTGTGAAGACAGTCTAGACCAGGGGTGTCCAATCTTATCCAGAAAGGGCTGGTGTGGGTGCAGGTTTTCACTCCAAACAAGCAGGAGCCACACCTTTAATCAGTTGATTTTGGTCTTAATAGACTTGGGTGTGGCTTCTGCTTGGTTGGAATGAAAACCTGCACCAACACCGGCCCCTTCCAGATAAAACTGGACACCCCTTCTCTAGGCAGTCTCTGAATTTACACAGAATGGTGCGAAAAACAAAACGCATCCAGTTAGAAGCAGTTCTGGAAGTGCCTTGATGATTAGGTCAGAGGAGAAATGGCCAGACTGGTTTGAAACGGCAGGATGGCTACATTAAATCACTCTTTACAACTGTCGTGAGCAGAAAAGCATCTTAGAACGCACAACACATCGAGCCTTGAGGCAGAGGGGCTACAATAGCAGATGACCACACCGACTTCCACTCCTTTCACTACAGAAAAGGAATCAAACGCTTTAGCGGGCTTAGAAAATGTGCTTACAATTAAGACATTTCTTTAGCTCTGTATACAAGCCTACACGTCCCTCGTAACAAGATAAACCAAAACACAACATAGCAGTCCCCGTTTTCTACCCGGGGATATGACAGTGCACTTTAACCTTAGCAAAGTGGTGGCACTGTTGAACCACTCTGAGCCGGAGTGCGACACTTGGACACAAAGGCTTGGCAGAAGCCCAGTAATGAAGACATAATCAGGGCTATTATGGTAAAAAAGAGGAAAAGGGAGGAGCTCTGCTCTAAGGAGAGCAAGCTCTCGGTTAAAGGCTGTAACCGAGAGACCAAAGTGAAGGAAAAGAGAGAAAAAGAAAGCAAGGAGTTAACATGCTCAGTGCCGATCACTGATGAGTAGGGATATTCCACAGTCCCAAACTGTGCAAACTGTGAAAATATTCACACATCTCACAGGCTCTTTAGTTTGGCTTGTAGCCATCTTCTCCCAAACAGAAAGATGCAACATGAATGCACAGTGCTGCAGCCCTTTTATTTCTGCTGCAATGCAGTGGCACTGAAACAGATCCTTCTCTAGATGTTGAGAGCAGTGAACAAGTGCTGATAATCTGCTGCTGAAAATCTCTCCGCTCTGTTTCTGCAACACCTTCTCAGTCTCGGCTGCAGCTTCCTGCAAGGCTGCGAGTACTTCTGAGGTGCGTTGCCTTACATGGTATGCATGTTCGATTCACAAGAACACATGCTCAAAACAAAACTAAATTACTTTCAAGTGGGGTTTCACTCACAGGATGTGGAGAGGTAGCAGTCAGGTGAAATTCGAAATAAAGCAGGCTGGTGTTCATTTGTTTTTGGTTTTTTTGCACTTGTGACATTATAACGGGTATAACGAGTGTCACTTTCATCAAGTTGGATACAAACAGATTTATCCGTAAATCGTTTGAACGAGCATTTACACAAGAAATGTAGTATTTGGAAAAACATATCCATCCTACACGTGCTCCCAAGTGTGTGCACGTTTACACACAAGAAGACCAACTAATGTAAACCTCGATTGCTCGGTTCAAATCGTAGAATGTGCAAAGAGTTACTCCGCTTTTATATATGGAATGCAGTCAAGTTTAAATAGATTATGTATTCAATTAAACATACAAATTTAATTACAAAAAGAAAAGAAAAAACCCTAATTTCAATTTAAATATTGAATATAAATTCAATACAAAGAAAAAATACAAGCAAAAATAAAGCCATATATACATAAGACAAATAAGAACAGTTATTCAATTAAGACTAACACTGTATAAAAGGAGAACATGCTGTAACAGCTCAGGTGGTGTATGAATCGGTTCCATTTTCAACAGTATCTCCTTTATATGCTGTGCGACACTTTACTAAACTGATAAGTAACCGATCTCGTATGTCTCAAGCTACAACGTGCTGTATACTTCCTAGTGTGTGGGATGGGTCGTAGGGTAGATTTGTAAATCTGGTGGAATGCTTGTTTGTATCATGTACACTTTTACACACAACTTTTAGTAAAGTCTGAGAACCGAGACTTAATATAAAATTCTTATAAACGACTCAACCGACAATATAGCAAATACCCAACTTAATTTGAAAAAAAAGAAAAAAAAAAAAAAAAAAAGGTATTAATAATAAAGCAATATTAGTTATGGTGTATTATTTATCCATGTCCAGTAGAGTTGTTGATGTAATATTGTGAAACTAAGATAATATTTAGGTTCTAGGTTATAATAGTGTAATTTCACTCCTTAACACCCATAATGTCCAATAGATTTAAGAAATACACTAACTGCAACACTGCCCACGTTACATAAGCAAAGCACACCTCACTAGTCTTTCAAAAAAAAGGTACACACCAGTCTCCACCAGTGAACACATGTTAAGAATCCAGTGAGCAAAACATACCACTAATCACTCATGTCACACTTCAAACAGAACTCTGGGCCATGTTACAAACAGATGTGATTATTTCTGCAGAAGAACACTCTGGAAGAAGGCACATGCCAGGGAACAAACCCAAACTGTTATACAACAGAAACATCCACTAAAAATGCTGTTCTCATAAAAACACAGCAACAACTCAAACAGCAAAGATAATCAGAGCATAATAATAATGATGTTTCACTTAAATACTGTACACTAGAACGTGGATGATTTCGGGCTTTGGAAAAGATGAAAGGAGGAAATATTAGCACACTGCACCCCATTCAGGGCCTCCGCATTCCCATAAAAGCAGAAAATCCAGTTCTGTCAACAGTGTGTTCTGGCAGGTCAGCCCATGGGGTGCGTTTTCAGAGCCAAGCAGCTGAAGGTGGGGGGAGAATTGAGGAAGTTGAAAAACTGGGGCAAAAACAGCTGAAGTAGAGAAATAGACATGGATCAATATCATAAATTGTATATGAAAATGGAATTGTTGAATGTGTTCTGGCCGTATGCTAGTAACCTAATGTTTAAGGAGGATGACCTAGTGTAGAGAGTAACAGCTGGGAGCCTGGCACCGCTAAAAAACAGGCAAGACAGATAGCATGCACAGAATAAAAATAATCTGTACATGCTCTAATAAAAGACCTCCTGATGAACATGGCCAGAGAGGTAATTTCACAACCACAAACAAAGTGAGGGAAGAGAGACCATCACTGTATGATCTCCAGTCGATGCACTACATTTCCTAATTCACCTTGAAGTAATTGAAGCCTGGAAAAGACATTTGGGATAATCGACCACGTGCACTTTCAGCTGTGGTTCAGAACACTGACCAAGAGCCAGAGAACCAGTCCAGCCACACCATTCATCAAAAAATTTTACTGGCTTGGGTACAACACTTTCAGACGGTATTTATTTACAGTGACCCTGACCCTGAGATGAGCAAAAATAAAGAGTGATAGAATTATCTGTAATTTCTTCATGGCCTTCCAAGACCAGGGATGTAATGGAATAAGCAGATCATGTGCTCTAAATAGACACTGACAATTTCCTATACTGCTTATCGTACACAGGGTCACAGGCAAGCCTGGAGCCTGTCCCAGGGAACTTGGGGCTCAAAGCGGGGGACACCCTGGACAGGGTGCCAACCCATCACAGGGCACAATCGCGTATACAATTTTGAAATGCTAATAAGCCTACAAACGCATGTCTTTGGACTGGGGTAGAGGAAACCCCCGAAGTACAGGGAGAACATGCAAACTCCGTGCACACAGATTCAAACCAGGCTTACTGTGCATTTGGCTCTGACTAACTCTAATGTGACCCAGACTGGAATCTATTGAATTTATTACAAGTCGTTAGAAAATACAGCAGGCACATACAAACCAAGAATAATAAAAAGTATCATGCACATCTCTAAGTGAGGATTTGACTGTTCACAGACCGTTCGGACTATGCGTGCATTTCTAACTTTGGGTTTTCCCAGTGGGAGAAAACCCAAAGTGTTTAAGGAGTGTTTAAGGAGTGTCCAGAAAGAAAGAAAAAAAAATCTTGACATCTGTTGATATTTGAATACAGATGCAGTCATTTGGAGCACTGAACAGATAGACAACAGCATGGCGTTACCCCCAAACAGGCACAGTCAAGCAGGACACTAAATAAACAGACTTCATTTTCTGACATCTAGTTTGGGTGTGGGGGTTGGGAGGGGAGTCTAGATACAAGTAAAACAGAGCAAACACCATGCCCACTTGAGCCAGTCTGACAGAGCTGTCACACACAGTTCACACTTGCAAACTTCAACTTGACATTAGCTTCCCCCCCTGCACCTTTAGTCACACTACCTTACCATCAAATAGTCAATGTACAAGTACAATGCCTGGGCCACACTGCAAGACAACTGGATGCAAGGGTTTAAAATTGGATTTTACACATCCCACACAGTCGGAATAATCTGTGAAGATAATCGTTTAAGACCTGCCTAATATCAGGGTCTTTGAAGATCATATGGGGGAGTGCAATTATCCTCAGTAGTGATCCAGGCATTATGTAGATAATCACCTTTAACAAACATAAATCCAACCTGACCTCCTGTATCGTGTCCTGCAGGCTGTTTCTAAGCAACAATATCCCAATAAGATTACTGCATTTGTGATTACTGCTAATGAGGCTTCACAAGAGGACAAAGTGTCACAGCAGGACTCCCCTGTGAGCCTCATCAGTGTGCTCGAGAGATACAATTATCCTCACAAAGTAAGGTGGGAGGACTCACCTCATTGTCTATAAATACAGACTGTCAGTTTTGCAGCAACACCTTCACCACTTGCGCTCACCTCACATCAAATACCAACAACGAATAATGCTACATTAAAGTGTGGAGAAGTGTGTGTGAGGGTGGGTCAGATGATAGAGATTGACCGACTGGCATTCTCTGGCACCAATTGCTTTTAAGGTCAACCGATAACGATCGACCGATACAGATAATGGGAGTGGGGCTAGATTCCATGATGCTTTCCTCATTAGGCAGAAACACCAAAACTAGTACAAAGTAGTGTATTGACGATTAAAACATTTAACCAAGCTACTTCCCTGGAATATTTCATAAACAGGCATTCAATAAAAATGGCAGGACGTTTAATAACTGCAGCGATGCAGGAATACTGCAATCTCACAGATGAGGTATTAAACACAACAGCCCAGAATTAACGAAAAAAAAAACCCTAGCAAGATAAAACAAACATTGTTGGACAATTGTTGAAATTGAACTGGACAAAAACACATTATGGGCTTAGTGTTAAGAACCGATGACAGATTGATCCACTGCGCTTAACATGGACTTGGATCTCCATACATCATCTGTAAAAGTAAATGAGGCAGTGACTGAGCTCAGGAAGAACAAGCTCAGGAAAGTATTTCCGGCTGGGCAACACACAGCGCAGCTCCCAGAAGAAATCCCACATCCTCTAGAAGCGAGCATGGCTGCTTATCTCACCCCAAAAAAGAAAGAAAGAAAGAAAAAAAAAAGACCCTTACAGGATTTCACCATTTGTTTATTTTTCATGATGGTTAGACAAAAATGCTAGATGATTTTGCTGCTGCTTTTTCAAAATTTGTGATGCAATTTAGGGAGTTTTGTGTGTTTTTTTTTTTTTTTGCACAAAACTACTTGATTTGGCAAAATTGCAAATTATCTTTCTCCATGATGTCTGTTGGTAAATTTCCTCTCCAATATTCAGAAGAGCTTACAAATTTTCTAGAGAGACAGTCAGACAATGATTGTGAAATGTGCTCTGCATAGGTTTCTTCTTGTTGGTGTTGTGTGATCAGTCTCCACTAGTTCCTATTATAAACATTTTTGTTGTAATAGCTATTGTTATGAAGACTTTTGTTTGTATTTTGGGTTATTGCCATATCAGCTACAACGGCCATTTCTTGGCGAACACAGGCATTCATCAAACGTTCAATAAAATTGAGCTTAAAATGTCAGGCATTTCTGAACATCATAACTCTATAAAAGATTCTTTACATTTGTGTGTGAGAACAATTGCAATATTGTAATAGTTTTTCTATAGCTAATAATTGTAATAGTTTCCCTGTGTCCATTTACAAAACAAGTCTGTAAAAAAGTTGGACCTTATAAAATGCGTTGTTTCATGACATTAAAAATAGGGCAGACCAAAAATGTGTTTTATGGTCAAGGGAGTGTTACAAAATTGGCATTTTGATGGTTCCTTGTCCTCCAATAAATACAAATTGATCAGTATGGTGTGGCCTACGTGGCTTTTGGAGACCTTGATAATGTTATTGCTACATGCAGCTTCTTTGTTTACAAAGAACCTGCAAGCCTACTTTCCTCTAGTTTATTGCAATGCAAATGACAAAGCAACTAATGCGTTTGGGTAATAATAGAAACAAGCTCGGAGCTGACTAAACCGGCAACAAAATAAGTTACAAATGAACTTGTACCCGTCTTGCACATTCATCTGTAAATAAATAAAATCAAAACAGTTAAAAATTATAAATAAATAAGGGGGGGGGGGGGGTATTCTGCTCAACCTTTACCGTTTTAAACATTGTACTAAATCAGAGTTCTTGACTGATACCAAATACTGAGAAGTTATGCGAATAAAACAGTGTGATGGTGATGCAGTCAAACAAATTGCGTTTGTGTGAGGGATTTGAGGCATAGCAATTAATCAGTGGATCATGTGAAAGAACTAGCATTTTAGGATATTACTAGCACCTCCAGGGTCCGTGGTTCGAGTCCCGCCAGGGTCATGTGTGTGCGGAGTTTGCATGTTCTCCCCGTGTGTCGGGGGTTTCCTCCGGGTACTCCGGTTTCCTCCCCCAGTCCAAAGACATGCATGTTAGTTTGATTGGTGTATCTAAAGTGTCCGTAGTGTATAAATGTGTGTGTGAGTGTGCCCTGCGATGGACTGGCCCCCTGTGCAGGGTGTACCCTGCCTTGTGCCCGATGCTCCCTGGGATAGGCTCCAGGTTCCCCCGTGACCCTGAAAAGGAGTAAGCGGTTGAAGATGGATGGATGGATGGACTAGCACAGAACTAGAATTTTGGGATATTATCCCCAATGTGCATTTTGTTTGAGCCCCCAAAAAATTTGCTGTTTTTTTTACACAAGGTGCACCATTTTCTTGGTTGGTTTCCTAGTGTCTAAAAGCCATGCCCCTAGATTTCTGTGTTTTTGTGAAGACAGGCTAGCTTATCTGCTGTCAATAGCATCACATCTGATGGGTCCACAATGAGGTTGCAGTACATGTCTGCATTTACACTTAAATATTTTCTTATAATAATTTTGCAAACAAGAACTGTTATTAACAGATCAACAAGTAAACATCATTGGACATCATGGCAGTGGAAGACTGAAGGATCAGGAAGTCCTGATTTTTAAAACGATAAGCAAACAAGCCAAGGCATTTAGATACCATTACTTGATGTAGGAGACCAAAATAATTGTGGTTATAAAGTTCCTTCCTATTCTACTGCAATGCTCCCATATTCTATATTAACTCTAGAGGAGACCCACAACAGCTCGACAACTGTAACTGTATGCATAAACTTCCTGCACATCGTGCCTCCTTCAAATATTGTCAATTTTCTCAGTTAATGGTCGTTTAGAGTTTGTTTGTTATGAACCATTAGGCATGTAATCGAATACATTAGTCAAAAGTAACAGATAATGTGGTTAACCGATACATTGCTATATTTTTGTTTTTATGAACATCTCATACCAAAAGTTTTAGATCAAACAAAATATTACATAAAAAAAAGAAACTGGAATAAAAACACACAATCCATCCATCCTCTATGCCGCCTTATCCTTTTCAGGGTCACGAGAAAACCTGGAGCATCGAGCACAAGGTGGGGTACACCCTGGACAGGGTGCCAATCCATCACAGGGCACAATCACATACCCATTCAAACACTACATGCCAATCAGCCTACCATGCATGTCTTTGGACTGGGGGAGGAAACCGGAGTACCCGGAGCAGCACGGGGACAACATGCAAACTCCGCACACACAGGGCCATGGTGGGAATCAAACCCCCAACCCTGGAGGTGTGAGGTGAACATGCTTACTACCAAGTTAAAATGTACTGGTGCCACCTTTAGCTGCAATAACAGCAGCCACACGCTTCCGTTAATGGAGATTAGTCTTTCACTTACTTTTAGCAATAGAACTTACTCCTATGCTTTGGATCATTGTCTTGTTACATAATCCAGTTGCACTCGAGTTTCACTTACAGAGTGGAGACCGGACATTCTCCTGGTAGAGAGCAGAATTCATGTTTCCCCTCAATTATTACAAGTTGTCCAGGCCCTGAGGCAGCAAAGCATCCCCACACCATCACATTACCACCACCATGATTGAGTGTAGGTATGATGTTCTTTTTGTGGAATTCTGTTTTCGGTTTACGCCAGATGTAACGGGACCCCTGTCTCCCAAACAGTTCCACTTCTGACTCAACAATCCTCAGAATATTCTCCCAAAAGCTTTGAGGATCATCAAGGTATGTTTTGGCAAAATTCAGATGAGCCTTAATGTTCTATGTTAGCAGTGTTTTTCACCTCACCACTCTTCCATTGAAGCCATTTTTGCCAGTGACCTTTATTGATGCAGGAGAGGCCTGTAGGTCCTTCGATGTTGTCCTTGGCTCTTTTGTGACTTGCTGGAGGAGTCGTTGCTGTGCTCTTGGGAGGAATTTTGGAAGGTCAGCCACTTCTGGGAGGGTTCATTATGATGACAAGTTTTTCCATTTGGATATTATGGCACTTTTGAGTGCCAGAGCCTTTGAAATAGCTTTGTAACCCTTCACAGACTGATGTATTTCAATCACCTTCTTCCTTATAATTTCTAGAATTTCTTTAAATTTTGGCATAGGTGTGTTACTGGGAACCGTTTAACCAATTTCATACTGTTGAAAAGTTGTAATTCTAATTGATTTGATTAAATTAGATTTGCAGTTATCAGGCCTGGTTGTCTAGTCCAGCTGAACCCCCATTATGAATGCAGTTTCATAGACTTGGGGAATTAGTAACTACAGGGGCAAATAAACTTCACACAAGTCGTCAGTATCAGATACATTTTTTTCGCTTCAATAAACATCATTTAAAAAATAAATAAAGACAGTATTTTGTGTTTACTCAGGTTGCCTTTGTTTGATTTTGTTTTCATTTCTCAAACAATTTAGTATGTGCTATTCAGGATTGATTTTATAGAAAGCTTGCCAGAAAGGTTTATAGGGCTGCTGGTTTAGAATAGACATCTACATCGGGACTTGGAAAATCAAGCAAACTCAACAATATTTGAAGGAGCTTGCAATCTTTCTAGATTACCATGGATTTGGGCCAAGACACATCATGTGACATGGACTGATTTACAGCATACTTGGTAACTGCCTAGTCAGGATTGCAACGGTTTATATTATGAACTGGATAAACAAATATGTTTCATGCACATCTCTAGATGAGATCAATTATGAACTTCAATGATGTAGTACCAGTTCTATAAATAAAAGAAATAAATAAAAATAACACTTTACTGTTTTAAGCCACACCTACTTCAGCTTTAAGACAGATGGATATCTGAAGCACTAAACAGATACATATACAGATAGAGGGTTATAGATTGTATTACACCCATAGAATCCATAAAGCCCATCAGGACATGTTTGGGATTTAAACTTGACCTGATTAGGGGACTCAAATGGCAGTTTCTGATTCAAAGCCAGGTAGTTTGATACAGAGCTGGAATAGAAGGCAAATCATGACTTTACGATGAATTATATAGTCAACACAGTACAGTATATGAGCCAGGGTTATTTATACAAGAACCACAAAGCTAGAGTTGTTTTATGACTTTGCCTTTAATTAAGCAGCATTTCCCAATTCACAGAAAAAGATGAAGCAACCTGCTGAATTATAGCCGTGCACTTCCTGTTCTGCGTTCTCATTTCAAAGCTTCATTTGAGTTCACAGGCTTGAGAAATCAGAGCACTATGGTTTAAATAGGCAAATACACAACACAAATTCTTTCAGCTTTCCTGCCCAAAACAGTGTTCGCAATGAGAAATTCTCAAAGTACATACCGTTATACTGACATTTTATCCAACACCCCCTTCCTGTGTGTAACCTTTTGAAAAATGAATCACAGTCGAGGGGGAACAGTTCAAAGGGGCACCAAAGGCAGATAACACGAGCAGGAAGACAGGACAGGGTGAGTGTGCACAAAAAATGTACGCATACAGTACTTGGAGTGGGTGATATGACCAAAGAAAAGAAAAAAAAAAAAAAAAGAAAAAAAGAAAGCATTTTGGCATTACACAATATGCAGGTTTTCTCACAAACTGAAGGCAATACAGTAGTATTGCATTTAATTAATTTATTTATTTTAAATTACACTTTAAAAAAAAAATAAATAAATAACTCATCCACAGACCGCAAGCTTGAATCCTAACTAAACCGAACTGTTGAGTGGGAATTTCAATTTAGAGAAAAATAAATATACAAAAATTCCTAGACGCAGTATGTAATTGTTCTGATATGTTTGTAACGATACGTCGTTCAGGGGAGAATTTTTCCTCTAGTAGAGGTCAAAGCACTCTGAACCTTGATCTGATAATTGATATTATTGGCCTAATGCAACAGATTTTAGCATTCCTGTTTCACCTTTACTGTTGGGGTTAAATACATTGAAGTCTACCTAATCTGAAAGACAATGTATGCTAATTTTAGAGTTTGCAAATACACACGCACACATGCTAGCACGCAAGCACTTCGTTTTGAACACAGTTGACAAATGGTTGTTAGTCTTGTTGCCTTGAAAACCAAATTTGTGATGTGAATATAGCGATATCGTTTTCTACGTGAGCAAAACAGACAATTCAACAAGAAGGATTTTTTGAACAGCAGCAAAAAAAGCTGAACAAGACAAAATAATCTACCATCACAGAGACTATTACCATATTAGTGATTAAGGCATCTATTGATGTGAACCCCCCCCCCCCCAACACGAAGCCTAACATGAAGCAATAATTAAATCCGTACAATGTATTTCCATGGGATGTTTTGTTGAGGGGAGACACTCCTGCAGATTACGGTGTGAGTTTTTGTATAGTATTCCCTTAGTATTTCCTTAGCACCGTTTCCCCCGTTCGTCTTTGTAGCTTCCTTTGTTTACAATTTTCCATTTGTGCTTTTGGACCTGACCACTACATACACGCACATATTTTTAGGCATCGTGTTCCCCTTTGCTCACAGTAAGAAAACCAGCACAGACACACAGCTCATGACTCATCTCTGCAGAGAACAAACAGCCTGGACAGGCCTACTTGTGTGCTCTCTTTAGCGCTATCAGCTTCTCGCAATATGCTGTGACTTCGGACTCAAACACTATCACGCAAAAGTTGATTTTTCTCTGCAATTTGGTCTCTCCAAATTCTCAGATTAAACCACAGCTGCCAACCAGTGATGGTGAACACGCACTTTCTCGAGACATATGAAGCCAGCCAACACATCTTTTATCTTCTGCATCACAGGGTGGTGTAACATACTCCAAGGAAAGTGCTCTCGACCCTATACTGCATACGTGATCTCACAGCTGCCAATGATTGGCTACGCAACCCCTCCCATCCAAACACCATTGGGCTCCAGGCCACGAGTGACTGATGCATGTTCACAGGGTGAATGCTTTTCTGTTGCACCACTCAGGAACTCCAAAAAAGAAGCTGCGGTTACTACAGAGCATGAGTTTTGTATGTATATGTTGGTTTTTAATCTTCAGGGTTGTGCAACGCCTGTTAAATAAGGAACCTGAACAATGAATAATCTTCAAAACAGGAACTATCCAAGAAGCAAATCTGGAAAGTCTTTATAGTCCTGAAGGCTAAACATAGGAGTCACTACATTATGTAACCAATTCAATAAAATAGTGAATCTCTGTCTCGAGACATGAACAGGCTTACTTTTGCAAGTTTTTGTAGACCATTTCTACTTCATGAAAAGCATAATTTCACCCTTATCACGGCCAGTATTTAGACTCTCAGTGTCTCAACAGATTTTAAAGCAAAGTCCACAATTTAAAAGATAAAATAAAAATCATGAGAAATTCCAAAAACCCACACACCTTAGTGACGATCTTAACTGGAGCTTACTTCTTTTCTACACTACCATTCGGGGCTGACAAACTCAGCTGCCTCACTGTGAAGACACCACTCTGTCTGTGCCGGCCAAGACGCCACCACTCCTTTCCCTTGATAACAGGTGACTTACAGCAAGACTATCATGGTAACTACCTAGTCAATAACACTGATGCCATGAGGAGTGGGTCAGTGATGCAGTCAGCAGTGCCCAGCATTATCAGTAGTGATGAGGTTAATGCACATTTCCAGGCAGAAGATGACTGCAGAGAGGAACAGTAAGTGAGGTAAGAATACAGCGTGGCCAGTGAGAATACTGAAACACACTCACCCTGGGAAAATGGGAGCTGCTCTTTTGTTCAGATTGAGGCCCAGGCTTCGGTCTGAAACAGCTATATGTGTACAGATTCTAAAAAGATCCCAGTTCTTTATTAAAAAAAATAAAAAAATACTTGGCTAGATAGCCCATGGTGTAGTTATGGCTGAGCAAATGAGAGAAAGTCAGTAACAGCAAACATTAGCGGAGTTTACACAGACAACAGTGACTAGGTTTACATGGACAGCAGTAATCTAATTATCGACCTTACTCTGAGTAAAATAATGTGATTAAGGTGTTTACATGAGTCGCTTTTAGAATACACCTGCCATGTTCCTATTTTACATGTTATAGAACATAAATAGATTAACAGACCGCGTCATTACGTCACTGTGCCAGGCTGTCCGAAGTCCCTCCAGAATTTCACGTCTTTGTTATGTTTTTATTTTATTTTTTTTTTTACGAATGCTTTAAGTGCAGTTAATTATTTGTCATGCTGTACATGCTAATAGACAACTGCTTGAAGCCGTGGGCTGCGTCCCAAACCGCATACTTACCTACTGTATATTAGCCGAGATACATGTATTTTTCCACACTTCAGGCCTATAGTAGGAAAGCATGCGGTTTGGGACGCGGCCGAACTCTCTTGTTCGCCATAAAACGTAAAACTGCCGTGTGTGTGATCGTGTCTTGTCACAAAATACGGTGAAAACTCAAACGACATTCATAATGTGATTAAGGTGTTAACATGCATGTAATACACATCCATAATGATACTAAAACAGGAATACTCCACCTGTCTTAATTCGATTAGAGCTTAATTAGAGTATGACCTTAATAAGATTAAGGTAATTAAAAATTGCTGTTTACATGGTAGTTTCTTAATCAAAGTATGGTCTTAATCGGGTTAAGAGTGGATTATTGTTGTCCATGTAAACGCAGATATTGACTCACATGCTAAAATGTACTGTCTCACACGTTAGAAGCACCATGTGCTGTAAGAACCACTTGGATACCTTCTTGTATGTACACATGCCAGGACCCTTAACAAAGCCCACAGTAATTTACAGAACCATCACAGTCAACACGGCCACTTTCCTCTTCTTGCTTTGTACGCGTCCTTTCTTCTTCTCACTTTGCTCAAGACGTACCTTATGTGCACCATGGAGCGGTCTGTTTAAAATTGGAGCTAGACGTCACTTGTCCTCAAAAGCTGGAATCAGACTCCCACTGTCTGCGTTCACCTTGATAGGGCTGCGGTTAGTGAGTATTTTCAGTAAATTTAGAGCTCTTCGCTAGAGTATGTTTCTCTCGTTAGCTTGCTTACCTTGTTATTCATTACTCCCTCAATACCTCAGGCTCAATCCAGCACCTTCCCAACTTCAACATTCAGCTGACCAGCAGCCCCCCCCACCTCCGCCAGGCCATTGTTTAATTCCTCTAATGTTTCATGCCTCAGCTTCCGTCCAAAGACTAGCTGGATTGTGACTTATTCAAGTTTCTATTGTATGTTTTTGCTCCACCATAACAAGCCCTTGTCGTGTTTAGCCAACAAGTTAGCTGGGTTCCACAATACACCTCAGCAATAAACCGACAGAGAACTGTGACGTACAACTTTGGCTCAAGCAGGGCTGAAGTGGTTCCTAAAAACCCTGCTAAGACCATCAGATGATATCCATGCAGTGCACCCACAAGGCCAGTACACGTCAGTGGATCTATGTGATGCATGTTTTCATATTCCAATTACGGTGTTCACAGAAACACAGTTAAGTGCATAAATGTCATTTCTCTAGCTCTGGCTTTTGTCAGAAACATGTTGTGACAACAGAAAAAAGGAGGAGAGGAATGGCAAGAGCAAGACAATCTCATTTAATCTATGCTAATCAAAGGCACAAAAACACTCCAAAGCTTAAAGCGTACATCAGTGATAAGAAATGCACATGAGATGACAAGGTACTGCATTCTTTCTGCTTCCCGTTTCTTCCTTCAGCTTCTTTTGACATTTGCACACCAAAAAAAAAAAAAAAAAAAAAAAAAAAGAAAGAAACCTGGGGAAATGCTGTTTACTGTGAAATATTAATAACCTTTGAAAAACTCAACAAAAGGTTCCCGAGCAACTACCTAGGGGAAAACGTCGCCATTAAAACTCACAAAGGCGCAAATGAATCTCACTTTATTCATGAAACAAATAGAACAACCACCTTCAGGTCGATAATTTATTAATTATCTAAACACACAACCAAGCATAAGGAAATGGTAGCAATCAAAAGTTGCCTAAATCTTAAAGATGTGTTTATAAAAGAAGAAAAACAAAGGCAGAAAAATAATTAAATCTGACAAAATAATCTGCTACCAACTTGAAAAAGTGAGAGAGAGAGACTCTACCTTTCAATGGTGAAATCCAAACTCCACATGTCTCCTCGTGGTAAACGACACCTTCTAAACAGAGCCGCTATTTCACACTGAGAGGATTCATAAAAGACTCTATTCATTTACAGTCCCTGTCAGAATATGGAAGCACGTTCACATCGTGGATGAACATTTAATTAGCACTGATGTGTGAATTTAAGACTTCACTTGGCTGGAGATTGCGCTCTTAAATGGCAAGAACAAAAAAATATATATATTGAAGTCAATACTGAGACCTACAGAAAATTTAGCCAAACATGCTTTTATTAATACACATGTATTTCACTTTTGCGCTTTCATTCCCAGGCTATTCACTGGGCTGTGTGTGGGGTTTTTTGGGGGGAGGAACTGAACAGAACAGGTTAAACTTGCTCACACTTTCCAGTGAAGTGAGCAAGAAAGGACTGTGATTTAGATGGCATCCATACAGTGTCTAGAGTTGGCTTTTAGATACATTTAAAAGAGACATGCAATGTATTATGACAATGAATTATCTGCCATGCATCCTCTTGTTTTATGTTTTTGACAAAATGCGAAAGAACTAATAAATTACCAATTATGATAAAGATAAATGCATTCTTCAGTCTTCATTATGCATGTTTCAATTCCTATCCCATATTAAAGAAAAGAGAGAGAGAATGATTTGCTCCCGAATCAAAACGTTTGTTTATTAGTTATTTTACTACTACGTTAAGTTTAATTAATCTAAAAGATTAATAACATGTTTGCACTTACATTTCATTTATATTTATTTTACATTTTAAAACGTAAAACAATTTGCATCAAAACTATACTGGAAAATAAATATTAAAAGATCTATGATTGATTTTGTGATCCTTCCTAATCAAGTAATAGCAATACATGCGAGACTCATGTACTTCTTTCTCAGTGCTCAGTTGTACATGACAAAAGCAGCAGCGCTACTAAGCCGAGACGATGTTCCTAAGATCTGGTTGTAGAAGGTACGATTTCAGTAGCCTTTTAAGATTATTACTCGTCATACATATAATCAAATAAAATCCGTACTGAATTTTATAACGTACGATATAACCTGCGATAAAGTGTTCTTCATTTCGGATTACATGATGAACCTCCAACAATAGATCTGTGGTAAATTTAGCGTATTATGTTCTGCTTACATTATCAAGCGCTGAGATCCGGTCTCGTAACGGACCGGATTAATCAGCTGTCGGGGCACAGGTCAAACTACTGATCAAAGACTAGAGATTTTGTCTCAGACAAACAAATCGTGGCCGAACTTGTTCAGCGTGAATCCGGCTTAACGGCCGTTGCGAACAAATTTTTCCTCAGATTAAAATCTGGCAGGGTCAGAAGATTTGAAGCACGGTCCTTCAGTACATCTTCTCCTACTCTGTAGGAGTCTTCTTGTGTGCATCTTGACTGTCGTACAGTCCGAGATCCTACAGTGTGACACGGCTTACAGCCCGGGATCATGTTCATACCGTCTGACAAGCAACAGTCGCAAACGACTATTAAAAATCAAACAGATTGCACCCGGCTTCAGACTTCACACACCGACCACAACTCACGATCAAAGCATTCTACGATGTGAGATTTTAGTCTGCCGTTTTGAAAAACCTGAGGTTTCCGTCAAGTTTTCATCTGACCTAGCCTGTCTCTTTCCGAAAGATCTACTGGTCTGTATAGTAACAGAAAGCATTGACATTAAAGACCACACACACCTGAATGAATGAAAATGCCATGAGGGCTTTCCAGTGGCAGCAGATGTGGCCTGCAGGAGAAGGGGCCAGACACCGCCCTTCTTTTACAGACACAGAACAAACTAGATACTCAACCAGGACGGAAGAGGAAGCAGCTCAGACAATGTGCTGTGGGTGTGCATTTTAAAATTTTTTATTATTTATTTTAAGTTATTCATCTTTTAATATTTTGCTTTTAAATCACTTGCACGCATAAACACACAAATATAAATCTAGAGCTTATGCAGTAGATACCCCAATCTTTTTTTTCAGAACAGCAAAGTGTCACCTTCTCGAGTTTCTTTAACATTAAATCACAGCCACAACTCTCAAACGCAACACTGATTAACCCCAATCTAAAGAAGCTCAGGAATAAATCACTATTTAAAACACGAGCGCTATGTCCTCCAGATCTGATGATCTCAACTCCAAACCAGGCTGCACGCTTCCTTCTCTCACACACGTTATAGCTCATACATAACTACCGACTGCGATAGTCAATCAATAACCAATCGGTTTTGAATAAAAGGAATAAAACCAGCACGTTTGTTCCATTTTGAACAACCTTTGAACTGTCTGTTCTGGCTTCTCGACAATAGAGGAAGTTGCACGCTGTTCCTTCCACCCGCATCGCGCCAGCGCCCCCCCACCACATCTACCGTCAGGATTGGTTACTAGTTCATTCTCGCACTCGGATTGGACGATTACTCTGATTCGCGCATTTCAAGCACGACGAGAGGCGGGATTTATCCGAATACGGGTGGGGGAAAAACACTTTCCAGTTAGCTAGCCTAGCAGCATGGCTATGAATCGCCCATAGTAGATTTTTTTTTTTTTTTTTTTTTAAAGTCGGAAGTTGGAAAAAAAAAGTTAGCTGGACTACATTTCTATCTCTTGGTGCACACGGAAACACTGGAATTAAATTAAATCACACACTGTGGTAAAATAATGCGGTATTAGCGAGTAAATGTCTCATAAGGAAATCAATTTGGCTCGAAGGTTCTGGAAAGAAGCTCAATTTACAACGTTCAGATTTCAGCCAGTTAGCCAGCAAGCTAATATGAATCCATGGTTCGAATATAAAACACTTTAATAAGCTCGACTTTCTCCGTTTCAGCGGTTGCATCATTTGTAGTGTATTTCCGGGAGCCTTATTTCTGGGTTTTGTTTAATCCCCTGAGGGAAGAGTAACGTCAACTTTCCCACAGGCTGAAAAAAAAAAAAAAAGCATCTCAAAACGCGGATCCGTTTTAAAACTTTTAAAACGTCCACGTGATAGCAGCAATTGTTTTCGGAAAAGATAAAGATCATTTTCTACTTAAATAACTCGGGTAACGTTATACACTTGAGTCGTCTATTATCATCACACAGACAATACCTGATCATTATTCAGTCCAGCATGTGATCAAACAGACCGCTGACCAAACGGCTCGCACTAGAACCCGAAAAGATGCACGCATATAGAAATACACTTAGAACCCGAAATAATTCCCCGCCGAGTTGGTGTTTGTCTAATCTGCTGGGCGAACAGGAAATCTAACCAGCAACTTCAGATTGGACAAGTTCCGGACACGCTAACATTAGCTCCACAGCTAGCGAGACGACCAGGCAAAATTCACAAATACAGCCTAAACTGCTTTCAGGGCTTTCCAGCAGTTCACCGAATAACGAGCAATAATATATTTTAATCCTCCTTTATCGGCGTTAAAAGCGCTTACCGTAGAGATACGACTGCTGTGGGAGTCAATAGGCTAGTGTGAGCTTGAACTGACTTTTCAATGGCGCGAGGAGGGAGCGGCGATGTCAGGCAGCCACCCGCTTCCGGGAATACCGGAGCGCGAGCATCAATCTGTGCGCATGCGCACAAGAATAATCTTTTATTGGTTTATTAACAGACAGTTCTGTTTAATGGTGAAGAGAGCAGAGTTTTGAAATGAAAACACACCAATTTGCACCAAGAATGTGTGTAGGTTCACTGACTGCTGGTTTAAAAAGCTTGTTGTAGTAGCAGCTACCTTACAGTAACGGTTTATAGACACAAATTACATTTTTATATACAAAAACATTGTTTTCTCACTGTTGTACTTTGGGTCCAATAGAAAGTGTTTGTCTTAGAGTTAAAGTACATTTGTAACTCAACCATAAGTAACTTAAAACTACAAAGATTTTCTCTCTCACTCATTTACACTTATAGTTTGTGGCATATGGCAATTTTGATCCCCAAATCACGATGTACACGCTTCCAAGTAGAAATTCAGACTAATCATGGCTGATTGTATAAACTACAAATCTAATACCAAATACTTCAGACTAAAGGATGCTTTGCCAGCATGTCCTAGAGGCACACTGGCCTAAAGTCTTAGGTTTCCCTACCTTAAATGTTTTATTAGGCTTATGAGGCCTAGTAAGCCAACATACCAGCTGCTAAACACAGGCTAGAGTCAAGATTAAAAATATATTTCACACCACATCTGAAACATGAGTTTGGTATGGTATTTAATACACTGACATAAAATTAACACATTTTAAATATCAGGTTTTTCTTTCAAGGAAAGGATTAAAAGGCATGTCCCCCAAACAAGTCCAACATACTTTAGAAAGGATTCATGTTCCAATCATTCCATAAACAGAAGTGTCAGTCATGTATTCTGCCAAACAGAATATACAACATTAATAGTGAAAACTATCATTCGTAGAAAGTTACTCAAAGCAGATAAGACCCTGGAAAGTGTTTTAATTGAATCAAGAGACTTCATTGACATCACTGCCATTATGTACAAATATTTAACATCATACAGCAAGTATGGAGGGCTATAAAAAAGGGGAAAAGACCAACCTAATCTGCCTTGGGAGTTCACCTAAAATGTTAATCATAAGCAGTATTAACAGCACTGGAACAAGATTAAGTAGTTGATTGTTTTACAAACCATCCAATATCTGTACATTGAAATTTTGTACTAATTGCTTGTATACAAAAAAGGAAGCAGAGTCATTTCTTGGATACTATGTACTGCAGGTTTTATTACAATGAACTATAAAGGGAAGGTAAAAACAAGTACCTTCCCATGCAAGTCCTACAGTCAGACTAGGTTTTCAAAAAGAAAATAAAACAAAATAGGTAAAAAAAATGTCAGAGCATTTAAAAGGAGAAAACTGGTACACAATTTTAAATCACTTTTGAAGACAAGTAAATGTAAAACGTCCGGCATTTCAAATCGGTAACAACCACACCATGATGCTAGCAGAACCGCAGCACGAACAGATCTGACCGTTTAGCTGGTGTCCATCTGTGAAGACAAAAAGAAACAGTCAAACAAAATGAAAAATCCAGTTTCCTCCCCCTCCCCAGAAAAATATGGCAAATGGAACATACCCTGGCATTGTAGGCATCTAACTGGGCATCCAATTCTTCTGCTGAAAGCTGCTGCTTGTTATTGCCCCTTGCTCCTCTGCCACGTCCTCTGAGCCCTCCACCTCCGCGACCTCCCCGTCCTCTCTGCATGCCCCCAAAGCTCCCCATCTTGTTCCTGTTCATGCCTCCACCGCCTCGATTCAGACTGCAGAAGGGGAAAAAAAAAGAAAAAAAGTTGAAATCACATCTTTTGTATTGTACAAAGACCAACTCACGAAGTGTGCGCCTAGTTAGAGCAACATTGCTTACCCCTGTATTGGAGCTCGTCTCTGTGCGTCAATCTGTGATGTGACTAGCTGAATGTTCATTGGGCGACCTGGAACAGAATCAAAAGCTTAACCATCAGTAAGCTTACAGTAGGCTTGAATACATCTGAAAGGAAAAAAAAAAAAAAAACCCGACCAAGTCAGAACTCACCATCAAGAGGAACTCCATTGTATTGCTTCATGGCTTTCAAAGCATCTGCTTTCCTCTCAAAGTGGACATCTGCCGTGCCAAGACTGCGTCCGGACCGGTCATAATGGACCGCAGCCTTCTTGAGGGTGCCAAATTCTGCGAAAAGTTCCTGTATAGAAGGAATACACTCATCAGCGTCAACTGAGTAAGACACGACATGTTAATCATAAAAACAATATTGTAGCAATGGCTAATCCCTTAAACAATACCTGAATGTCTGCATCAGAGACACCAAAGTCAAGATTGGATACAAGCAGCTTCCCGCCGGTTTCCACGCCCACTCCTCCTCCTCCACCACCACCTCCAGAATTGGTGCTGTAGCCGTTGTCGAACAGGTCATGCTGCCACTTGTCAGGGAGCTGCTTGGGCTGCAACAAACGAGAGAGAACGCACCTGCTGACTTCGGATCCCGTCTCTCACTGACAGTCCACTCGGCTGGGTGCTGGGGCAAGCAGGGGGGCTCCACCTCAACAAGGCCAGCGGCACCCAGCTAACTGCGTTCAGTGCGATCCAGCAATCCCTGCCCACCCCATCACTACCATCAAGTAAACCAATGCAAACAAAAAAAAAATAAATAAATAAAAAATAAATAAATAAAATAAAACTGCAACACGTACAGCACTGCACACCAAGTGTAGGAATCCAGATCAGTGCAGGTTAAGACATAAGGGAAGGAATACCACTACACCCAAGATTAGAAAAAGCGCGTCCTAGCCCAGTATCAAAGATCCACCACGTCTACAATTTGCTCTAACCTAGCACAGACACTGTTTTGAATGGACTTTTCTGGGTGTCAGGACTGCCTGGTATGCCTCAAGGACAGGGGTGAAAAATACTGCTGTACCTAATGTACAGGTCGATTAATAATTTTTATTTTATTACCATAATAGTAAATATAAATAAATATACTCTTATTACCATCATAAAAAAATATTTCTTAACTATTATAAGAAATATAAATTATATATATATGTTATGAAAATAAATAAAATATATAAAAGTAAAACACAATACCTATTTTACTTGTGCAAATTTCTGAACACCTACACCTGGCAGCCTAGTGTTATTCTTATCCTGATATACCTGCCCACCCACAAGGAAGCAGCTACATTAGCAAAGCAACCCAAACAACCCCCAAAGTCTCTTGCCGTTCAATTTAAATGAATCCTAGACCTCCAGATGTGATGTTCCACTGCTGATTTTCTGAGATCTCCTCTGGGGAAAAATGGCGCTTGGTGAATATCTGAAGTCCATCGAGTGGAAGATGAGACGATGAAAAATGTCCATTACAGGCTGTGTGCTGAGGGGCCATTGGGACCAACGAGCGTCCATTTTGAGAGAGAGAGAAAAAAAAAGAAGACATTTGGGCACAGCTCGTAATGTAGAAGCTGTTCCTAACAAACTGTAGGCTCCCACCACCTAATATAAAAAGGCTTAAGGTTGTTCGACTAAGCTAAAGTCCGTTTTCTGCTGTATATTAACGTGAAACACTAGCACTATTCTGAAGGATATGTGAACACGGGCCCCTCCCAGACAAAGGATTCCACCAAGAAAACAGGCCGCATTCAGCTTCGGCCTTAAATGGAACAAAAAAAAAAAAAAAAGAAGAGAGTTGAAATCTTCGAGTCACATCGCTGGTCATCTCGGAGGCTTTGAGGTGTTGAGCATCGGACGAGGATGAAAACACGTTGAAAAGCCACCATTTCAACGACAGAGAAGATGTTGGTTCCAAAATGGCGCCGGTCGCTGAAGGTTAGCCGATAAGCCACTTTAGCCACGATGTAGCCAAGTTAGCTCATTTGCTCCACACTCGATTTCTCAAAGCGATGAAAAATACAAAATGGGGATTTGGGGAGGAGAGGGAATATTATGAACAACTAATAAGCCAATATTAACGAGCTTCTCCGCATTACATCACATTTCCAGAGAAACTCAGGGGGGCATGTAGCACGGCTGACTAGCGAACTAGCCATCGCGTATGCTGGCAAGCCTAGAAAGGAAACAGGGGGACTTCACCCAGGCATTTTTGGATGTGCGCAAGGTTTGGTCCGCTTTCTCAGGCAATTTTTCTTTAGCTTTCTCCTACCCTGCTGTACGGCGTGGGTCTGCTTCTGCCACGGGTCAGGTTCTGACGATTCCTCATGGGCCCTGAACCTCCGCCACGGACGCCAAAGCTTCCGCCTGCGTTAGCTCCGAGCCGCCCGGCGCCTCCAGCACCGCGGCTAACGCCGCCTCGGCCTCGGCCTCCTCTCCCACCGCGGCCGCCCGCGCCTCCTCTCTGCTGCTTACTCTGCTTGATGATGTCGTCCAACGACATATCCATTTTGTCTACCATTCTTTAACTCGGTTAATGCTAACGCGGCTGCTGCCTAAAAACAGGGGAAACACCACCACCAGCACCGGGTAAACAACTACTACTACTCTGGCCCTAACCCGAATGGCTTTTTTTGAGTAGGAAAAGGCGCCGTTACGATTCTTATAGGTTGGAGAAGATGACGTAACCATTCGAGGTGACGCGCAGTAAGTACTTCCGCTGTAATTGGACCAATCACGTTGATCTGATTTAACACGTGACAGGGACCGTATTAACTTTCTGTCTATTTATTAGAGCCATAGAAGTTGTTATTCATGAACTTTCCACATAATTTACAGGCACCCATTGTTTTTGAGTTTTAGATTAAATTCATTCAATTTAAGGAACTGGAATGAAGTTGGTGTGACGTTGCACGTTCGATTTTCGCAGATATGTGGAAATGAAAGGACTGTCTAAAGTTACATGCGACATTGTTAAACACGTTTCTAACTTCAATAGCATTTGAAGGGGAATGACTTACAATGTAGATGAACACATAGATGAACACTTTACAGTTGGTTACATGACTTAAGTCTTACAAGTATTCATCTGGGGCCAGCTATAATGCACACCTCTTAGATTTTTCTATATTTAATAAAATAAACTATTAAATCATATATAAAAATTGTCATGTATTTTCTTACTGCATGGGCTCATACAGAAAATATACCATAATTTAAAGCTGAAAAGCATTTAAAGGGAATGATGTAGTCACAAAACCAACTGTAAAGTGTTGTTCTAGGTATCAGGTATGACGCCTATCTTTTAGATTTTTGATATTTAACCCTACAATGCATGAACCAAAAAAAAACCCCTTCACGAATGCATAAAGGGGGTCAAAATGACCCGGACTGGATTGAATGGTTTTCTTAAAAATAATAATAATAATAATAAATAAATATGTCATATTAATGAAATAATTAAAAGAACTGATGATCCACGAATGTTTTAAAACTACAAACATTTTTATCTTTATTTGCAATCCTCGTCCTTCATTTCGTACCATTTTGCTTATTGTGCCCTGAACATGCGTCATCATTATTAGCATTATCATCTTCATTTCAACAACTGTCAGGGTTCAAGAGGTTGAAATGATTTTTAATACTGTTATCTTATACATACATACACACACACACACACACATATACATACTGTATATATATATATATATATATATATATGTGTGTGTATGTATGCATATACAGTGGTGTGAAAAAATGTTTGCCCCCTTCCTCATTTCCTGTTCCTTTGCATGTTTGTCACACTTAAGTGTTTCGGAACATCAAACCAATTTAAACAATAGTCAAGGACAACACAAGTAAACACAAAATGCAATTTGTA
>JAFFST010044693.1:90525-108850 GCA_022414735.1 Noturus placidus | reverse complement strand
ACCACTGTATATGTGTATGTATGTATGTATATATATATATGTGTATATATATATATATATATATATATATGTATATGTATGTATAAGATCACAGTATTGAAAATCATTTCAACCTCTTGAACCCTGACGGTTGTTGAAATGAAGATGATATGTATGCATATATATATATATATATATATATATATATATACACACACACACACACACACACACACACAGCCACTACCAAAACACAAAACATTATTCCTGTGGAAAAATTCTAAGTTTTGAAGCCTGGTTTGGAAAATGCAGTTAGGTATTGACCCAAACTTTTTTTTTAATTCAAAGATAGGGAAAATGTTGAGAAAGATGAGGAAACTGATGAGGTGAGTGAGGGGCACAATAAACTCAATGAAACAAAGGAAAGAAGAGATGAAGACTATCCTTTTGACCGGGAAGATGACGGGAACAGCACTGGTGATAAATATGAAGATGATAATGCTAATAATGATGACGCATGTTCAGGGCACAATAAGCAGAATGGTAAAGAATATAGGAGGGACGAGGATTATTGTTGTGACAGGAACACTGCAGATGAAGATGAGGATGAAAATGAAAGTTCATGGCACAATAAGCAGAATGGTACAGAGGAAACTCTGACTGTAAGTGCTGCCTATGTAAATAATTTTTAATTTCTTTGGCTCCCATCCACAATCTACACGTACATAAATTAAAAGAAAACAAATAAAAATGTTTGAAATATGAAAACATTCGTGTATCATGAGTTCTTTTAATTATTTCATTAATAGGACATCTATTTTTTTAAGAAAACCATTCAATCCAGTACATATCTTTTGACCCTCTTTATGCATTCGTGAAGTTTTTTTTTGGTTCATGCATTTTAGGGTTAAATCCCAAAAATCTAAACGATGGGCGTCATACCTGATACCTAGTCAAACACTTTACAGTTGCTTTTGTGACTGTAAGTCATTCCCTTCAAATGCTATTGAGCTTTAAATTATGGTATACTTTGTGTATGGGCCCATTCGGTAGTGAAATACAGGGCAATATTTACATATGATTTAATAGCATATTTTAACAAATATCCGAAATCTAAAAGGTGTGCATTGCTGATCCCTAGATGAACACTTTACAGTTGGTTGTGTGACTCATTCCCCTTCAAATGCTATTGAAGTTAGAAACGTGTTTAACAATGTCGTATGTAACTTTAGAGACGGTCCTTTATTTTCCGAATATCTGCGAACATCGAATGGGCAACGTCACACTAACTTTATTCCTGTATTCAAGGGACCAATCAAACAGGCTAAATGCTGGGTTGTGATTTCCAGCACCTTAACAAATTAAAAACAAGACAAGAAACAAAAAAAAAAAATCACAGACCCCATTTTGAGAACCACTGATCTATGCTGCAAACATATACATTAGTAGTAAAAATGTTAACTTAAACAATTCAGACTTTGTAATATGCACAAATTTTCAGCCTGATTTTGCTGGTGTGAGCGGACATGTTGACATGAAGGGGTTGAGCAGACCTATCATACTTTCTGAGTAGGAATTCAAATAAATTAATCTGAAATTAAACAAGGACTAGCGTAGATGTTAAGTTTTGAGGGTGAAAGAAAGCAGGAGACATAGCACCTTTACTAATGGCAGCGCATGACTATGAAAATACTGTTCACTGAAAAAACACTCCCAAACACAGCTGTGTGCGCTCATACATTAACTTGAAAATCCTGATGAAATACAGTTTAAATGCAAACCTTACCATGATAATGATAAAGTTTGAAAGACTGAAAATAGGATTCTGAAAATCTGCTGCCACTTCAATATATATCCGTTGAGTGATTTGTAATGAGTTATTAATCAACATTAATCTTTCAAAATATCAAATGATTTGAATGGCTTCTTCAAGCTTATGAGATTTATTAATGCAATATTAATAAATTAAGAGAAAACGTCATGCCGTCTGTGAGGAAGCTGCAGCTTGGGCGTCATTGGAACTTCCAACAGGACAATGATCACAAGCATACCTCAAATTCCACCAAGGCTTGATTGCAGAACAGGTCCTGGAAGATTCTACAGGGCAGTCAGTCACCTGTCTTGAACAACATAGAAAATCTCTGGTTTGATTTGAAGTTGGTTGCAGCATGCAAACCCAAGAATACTACTGAACTGGAGGCCATTGCTCATGAGGAATGGGCTAAGATTCCTCAAGAACACTGCCAGAAGCAGGTGTGTGGCTATGCAGCTCGATTTCAGCAGGTTGCATTTACAGTTGAATTATGGGAAATCACTGGAAGCATTCATTGTGTTGAAATATTTCAATTGCTTTTGTTTGATTTGTTCATTGCAAACAGCTTTTACAGTCTGTAAATATCAAGAGAAACCTAATTTGCAAATGGGGGTTGAAAAATTTTGATTGCAACTGTATGAATGTTTAGACTTCAAGCTGTCCTCCACCAACATATATGAACGGCAGCAGTTTTTGGCGTCCTGCAGTCATATACAATTATTTCTTATGTATATTATGTAATACTGTACCAGTTAGTGAGGGTAAACATGGAGGGGGGTGAAATGAGAACAATGCAATTGTGAGCTGTAGGTTGAGATACCATAAAAGACAATTTTATTTCAATTTCAAGGCTTAAAAGACACAAAAATGTAATGTCACTCTTTTGAGAGTATTTATTTTCTTTTAAAAAAGAAGAATGTGGTATCTCTGTTAAAAAATATTTGGCCTGCCTTTACTATTCCAATATTTTATTCTATCAAACTAACTTAAAAAAGAAAACAAAAAACAGCCTATCGGCACTTTCCTCGAAAGTGCCATGTATTGAAAGTTGAGCCTATGCTTAAGGCTGCAGCACATCATGTTTTTGAGTGCGAGTCCTTCCCTCAGTCACCACATGCCAAATTCTTCCTGCCATCTCCTTCTGTCGGGTTATAATCTTTATAATAAACAATGCATATGAAACAGAATCCAGAATACAAAATGAAAAGAAAAACAAAGTGATCACAAATTCCCTGAAATTTGAAATCTGTTAATAAGAGTTGCACAGATTCAGGATGAGAATCAGGGATATGATGGGTCTCGAACATACATCAGCCATTTTGTCCAGACCAGAGTTCATTGAGGCAGCGAAGGAAAAGGCTTTCTGGACTAATGTGGCCGACAGAAGGTTGCTGGCATAAAAAAAGGTCCCAAAGAGAATGAGGGGGGAGGGAAAAAAAAGCTGCTGGACCAAGAGGAGAGAGGAAATTCACTAAGACTTCTTGCAGTCCTGTGTGCTTGGCCTCCTGAGTTCACTCAGGTCCACCGGGGTGAAGGCTGAAACAAATTAAACATGCTTCATCAGGGGGGTTATTATGTGAATGTTATACCTGCTTCCGCTCTTGATTTCCCACTCCCTGGTCATTAATTCTTATCCCTGCTCCATCAGACAGAATGAAATAAATGCATTTCCTACGCCAAACAACAGATGGTGCAATTTAGTAAGACTAGCTACCAATATGTCAAAAGATGTCATGCATCCTCCCTAGTGGAACAAATCAGTAAGCCTAGGCAAGTACATTATATTGATGGTTTGATGACAGCAACCTCCACTCTGAATGACAAGATTAATCCTAGTTTGTCATTGCCAACCATTTGTAATAACCAAGGAGGCATACTCTTACTATAAAACATTAATGCTGGCCAGCTAAGGAATGATTGTATAAATATTTTAATACAGTACAGGTACAATTGTTGATAAGGCGTTCTCATCATTCTCATACTCAAGATTAGGCGACAATTAATATTGTTATTTTTTCTTTAGTTTTAGCATTGTAGACTGTATATTTGATGTGTATTTAATATGATTTTTTAAAAACAAAAACAGTGCAATAATGTACAACAACTGAATAATAACTATAAAGTAAAAAACTGCATGTAAATAGGCAGCTCTTTGAAAACTCACAAATCAAGTTTGGGTTTGGGTTTTTCTCCACATATTCTTGGGGTCCTCGTTCACTGTTATGCTGTGATTTAACATCTCTTAGAACACACAGCCATGCTGGAAAGAAAGCATAAGAAACATTATTAACATCTATTAAGGTTTTCAGTCTTTAAGCTCCATTTTAGAACATCTAGTAGTAGCAGCAAGTCTATGCACTTGGACTGCATCTGCTTTTTCACTCATTTGAACTGACAAAAATGCATTTAACATTATACTGCAAACCTGGTTACTGGCCTTAACCTACTACTGCTAATCCTATAAAAGTTGTAATGTGACAATAGTTTTCACAATTACAAATATTTATCTCCAGAGATTCTAATGTAAATGCACGTGAACATGGAAGAAAAAAAAGCATAAAATGGAGATTAAGAGCATGCATAGAAAAGAGACTTACTGTCATGGATAAAGCGCACATTTTCTTCATGTGCCGGGGTGTAGAGCTCCCCAGTATTAGTCGGAGACCGAGGACTAGAGGTCCTTTTGTATGTATGCATTCTGGGAGTAGAGGAGCTGGAGGAAATAAACAGTCGGTGATATTATTATTTAGAGTCCCTTTTATCAGAGACCAGTTTCATTTCCTCAAAAAAATTGGTGATATAGGAAATTTCATGAAACATTAAATCATGCATATTTCCAAATTATTCAATTACCCAGAAGAGGATTTGATCAGCAGCTCAAAAATCTGCTATACCTCAAATCTGTCTCCTGTGTGTATTGGTGATTTTTCCTCCCTTCTTGCAAACTAGCCAATCTATCCGTTCGTTCATCATCTACTGCACAGTCGTGTGAAAAAATAAATACACCCAAATGGAAATTGTTGGCTTTTTTAACATATTTGGACAAGCAAACATTTGATCATCTTTGAAAACTGTGCTCGTTAATGAAGTTCATATACTTGAACAAAACCACAAGGATTGGTTATGGCTTAGGCATTGACTAAGCCACTGTGTGCCCCACTTCTTGTAGGTCTTTTGCATAATTATTCACCAGGTTTACTGAATGTTTTGAACACTCTTCCATGCAATATTCTTTCAGTTACCTGATGTTTGAGGGTTTTCTTGCATGTACTTTCTGTTTCAAATCCCCCCATAACATTTCAATGGGATTCAATTTGATTAGGCCATTTCATAACCCTCCATTTCTTCTTTTTGAGCCATTCCTTGTTGACTTCTTTTTGCATCTTGGGCTGAATTTGCAGGGTCGGCATGTCCTGGAGAAATTGGCAGTTGTTTGAAATCTGCACCATTAGTAGATTATTTTCCTTACAGTGGAATGATTTATTTTGAATAATTTGGAGATCTTTATAAATCCCTTGCCAGACTCATAGGCATCCACAACCTTTTTTCCTGAAGGCCTTATAGAATTCTCTAGAGCTTGGCATGATGACACCACACACCTCAATAGCAATGAGAACACCAGAAACTAGATATGAGAGGGGTGGCTTGGCGGTTAAGGCTCCGAGTTACTGATCGAAAGGTCGGGGGTTCAAGCCCCAGCACTGCCACCATCGGCTCCGCTCCTGGGGCACTGTATCATGGCTGACCCGACACGCTGATCCCAGCTTCATAACATGCTAGGGTATGCGTAAAAAAATATTTCAATGTGCTGTAATGTATGTGATTAATAAAGATTTATCTTTATAAATAAGACAGGTTCCACCTACACTCCCTTAGCAGGTTCTAATCACTGGCACTCAACCTTGAAAACCTGATGCTAATTTTATGGATTGGAAGGTGTGACGTAGGGGTGTATTTTGTTAATTTAAATTCTGAAAATTACTACAAAATGTCAATTTTATGTGTCATTTGATAGAGTGTAACACCTTTATTATTAGGCAGTGTTTCAAAGAGGATCAAATGTTTGCTTGTCCAAATATGTCAAAAAAGCCAACAATTTATATTATTTCTACCCAAGTTTGTGGCCTGGCTTTGTTGTTATTGCTGCTCTACAGTACAGAAGCCCTAAGCAATCATGCATTATTATTATTTTTTCTTTCTTGTTTGCTTATGATCTCCACAAAACAAAAAGTTGTTTTTTCATCGTCATTTTATCACGAGAAAACGTAATGCCTTGTGAATGGGACTGGCATTGCATGCACTCTGGCGTCTTCGCCATCATAAATGTAAAAATTAAAACTGATGGATGTGTGGGAAGGAAGCATACTCGTATAACTTTTTATTCATTGGTCAGCACAACAACAAACAAATACAGTACTGTGCAAAAGTCTTTACTGTGCAAAAGGCACCCTATTTACTTTAGTACAAACTTTATTACAGATTTTTATTTTATGACTTCTACATTATTGAGTCAGTACAAAAAACATTTTAGATTTGAAAACATTAGATTTCCAGCACAAAATGAAATGTTACAGAAAAACGTTTGCATGTCAGTAAAGAAAGCACCATATTACGCAAGAGACCACTTACACAACACAATGAAATCTGCTGGGTATTGCTGCAAAAATAAGAAGTAAGTGCGACAGTCAAATTCCCCAGAAGAACTGATGCTTGGTTCTGCAAGATGCTCAATAACACTTACAGCTCATTTCCTTATAAAGCTGCACAAATTGTGCCGGAGACTACTATTTTTTTTTTTTTAAGCAAAGGGGGACAAACAAAATATTGAGTTTGATTTATTACTGTTTACTGCGCTTTATAGTATATTTTTAGAAATGTAGAAACATTTAATTTCATTATTTTTGAAGGCATCTTTGCTCTACAGCATTTCTTTACATTTGCAAAGAAACCTTTGCACAGTACTGTACATGTAGAAGATATGGAAAATAATTGCGCACAGAGAACACAGAGCTGTGAAATATATTAAATTATAATGATAAAAAAAATAATAATAATAACAACCAGTTTAAAACAACTTGTGCACGTTGTTATTTGGTCTAGAAATATGCATTGTATTTCTGCAACACATCAGCTGTACTTTGGTGCAGTTTATGACTTGCAGGCCAGTCTTAAAAAATGCTTCCCAAAAGACGAGGCATATCTGGTTTATGTCCTGCTGTTGGGCACATTCATGGTTGGATTTATTTCTCACTGTGATCAAACCATACTACAGCTCACTACAAACAATACCCCATAATGACAATGTGAAAGAAGTTTGTTTGAAGTCTTTGTAAATTTATTAAAAATAAAAAACAAAAAAGCACATGTACATAAGAATTCACAGCCTTTGCCATGACTCTCAAAATTGAGCTCAGGTGCATCCTATTTCCTCTGATCATCCTTGAGATGTTTCTACAACTTGATTGGAGTCGACCTGTGGAAAATTGTTGATTGGACATGATTTGAAAGGCACACACCTGTCTATATAAAGTTCCACAGTTAACAATGCATGTCAGAGCACAAACCAAGCCATGAAGTCCAAGGAATTGTCTGCAGACCTCCGAGACAAGATTGTATCGAGGCACAGATCTGGAGAAGGGTACAGAAACATTTCTTCAGCATTGAAGGTCCCAATGAGCACAGTGGCCTCCATCATCCGTAAATGGAAGAAGCTTGGAACCACCAGGACTCTTCCTAGAGCTGGCTGCCTGGCCAAACTGAGCGATCAGGGGAGAAGGGCCTTAGTCAGGGAGGTGACCAAAAACCCGATGGTCATACTGACAGCGCTCCAGCTTGTCTCTGTGGAGAGGAGAACCTTCCAGAAGAACAAACATCTCTGCAGAAATCAGGCCTGAATGGTAGAGTGGCCAGACGGAAGCCACCCCTCAGTAAAAGGTACATGACAGCCCACCTGGAGTTTGCCAAAAGACACCTGAAGGACTCTCAGACCAAAGATTGAACAAAGATTGAACTCTTTGGCCTGAATGGCAAGCATCGTGTCTGGAAGAAACCAGGCAACAGTCATCACCTGGTCAATACCATCCATACAGTGAAGCATGGTGGTGACAGCATCATGCTGTGGGGATGTTTTTCAGTGGCAGGAACTGGGAGACTAGTCAGGATCGAGGAAAAGATGAATGCTGCAATGTACAGAGACATCCTTGATGAAAACCTGGGGCGAAGGTTCATCTTCCAACAGGACAACGACCCTAAGCACACAGCCACTCCTTTGTTATCTTGGCTACAGGAGAACTCTGTGAATGTTCTTGAGTGGCCCAGCCAGAGCCCAGACTTGAACCCGATCGAACATCTCTGGAGAGATCTGAAAATGGCTGTGCACCTGTCGGCTGTACACCCATTCAACCTGATGGAGATTGAGAGGTCCTGCAAAGAAGAATGGGAGAAACTGCCCAATAATAGGTGTGCCAAGCTTGTAGCATTATACTCTAAAAGACTTGAGGCTGTAATTGGTGACAAAGGTGCTTCAACAAAGTATTGAGTAAAGGCTGTGAATACTTATGCACGTGCGTTTTTGTTTTTTATTTTTAATACATTTACAAAGACTTAAAACAAACGTCTTTCATGTTGTCATTATGGGGTATTGTTTGTAGAATTTTGAGGAACATAATGAATTTAATCCATTTTGGAATAAGGCTGTAACATAAAATGTGGGAAAAGTGAAGCGCTGTGAATACTTTCCGGATGCACGGTAAATCACATGTCTGACCTCAATCAGCATAAGGGAAGGAGAAGTAACAGGACTACCATTTTTCAATAGGAATGTGCTTGTAGTCAGCAACAAAAAAAAGTCAGATAGAATTGCTAATCTGCAAAAATCAACACTGATTTTTCCCCAATTGCTTCCACTGCAGAGCAGTTGAGAAGGGTCCGCTGTCATACAGTACGACAGCGACCACTAGAGGTGAAATAAAAACTATCACTGACAAATTTTGTTGTGTTATATGAAGTGTCTGATTCATTTTGGATGTCTATTTTTATTTCTAATTTGGTATGTTACTTTTTGTTTCAGTTTCGATGTACATCTATATTTATTTTAATATTTAATAATCATATATATATTTATTTCATAAAAAAGTACAGTACATTCTCATGGTACAGTAAGTACCGTATTTTGTAATAAGTTTCAGAAATATTTTAATTTGAGTGTTGTTTTCATTAAGTAGCAATTTGAAAAACTAAAAATTGCTATTTTTTCCTCTACTTGATCTGGAAATAAAATATTAATTAAAATATAATTAAATAAAATGATGTAATTTAATTTGTTTGAGGTAGGTTTTACAAAGCTAGAATGTTCAGCTATTAAAACAAAAATTGTTTCAAGTCATAGCTGTCATTTGTTTATTTGCTACAAAGTAAAAAAATCTGGGTGAACATCCTACAAGTGTGGTGATTCTATAATTTTTAACAGGGCTTGTACTAAACAGCTAGCTCAATGTGTGAACTACACTGCATTGGAAAGCAACTGCGATTCAGGAAAAAAAAAATCTGAATAAATTAACAGTGTGTAGCACTGAGCTAGCGTCCAATTAAACAGACAGAAAAATTAAAAATAATCATTAAATCTTCACCTGGTCATTGTGAAATAAATAGGCTTATGTTTCCCCTTCTCTGTCCTCGGTGGTCCTTTGAGGAGCTCAATACCTACGAACAGACGCAATATAAATTATACTAATGAGGAAGAGCAGAGAAAGCACAAAGGAAGGTTAAAATGCAGATGATGATACTTTTACCACAATCAAAATGTGTGTCTAGTGTCTGCGCGTGAAAAGACGAAGGGTGAAACAAAAGAGGTTGTGGTTGAAGCCCTGGTCGTTGCGATACGAGAGAACTGCAGTCAGAGGATGTGTGGGCTGTTATTGGGGTAAAAAAAATATTGATTCTGTATTGCTATATTTTGTTGTATTCTGAAAAGTGTATTAGAATCAATAAAAAAAATATAAATCCAAAAAAAAGAGGATGTGTGGAGCTTTAATAATTGTGCTTGGTTTGCCCCCAAGCAGTTGACAACTACAAAAGACAGCTTAAAAGTAGGCTATGTGGTAAGCTAAGACCCAGTATTAGATCATACATTATGAACAATATTTTTATGCAAATTTAAGTTATAAATAATTGTTGCAATTTCTCTTCTTACTTCATGAACAGAATATGAAAAATGACATACGGTTAGTGTATGATCCCGATTAAAACCAAAACACAAGAGTGCACGATGCTCACCAGGAGTCAAAATAAACAATTTTATTTAAATGAAACATCTACACATAATTGATTCTCTTCTTTCTTTTTCATCCAGAAATCAGCTATTTTACCTGTAAAAATGCACAGGCTTTCGTTTCTATGTAAACGGTTCGTGCCCAGGTCAGATTACTTCAGAGTTTGTTGTAAAGTCTACCACACTGCTGAAACATTAGATGACCAACAAACATGTTTAATCGGCGAAAACAAACACCAACAGACGGCGACAGGGTTAACACACTGATCGGACTAAACAAGAAAAACGTGTCCGTTGGTGAGGGTCGGCATGTGTCAATGCAGTGTGAGCTAGGCTTAAAGTACTGAAGTTTATGTGGACAATTGAGTATTACAAATATGATTTTTTGTTGCAAATTCTACATATCTGTCATAAAAAAACAAATACTCTTTCCTTATCATCTTGAGACCCCACTGTAGTCACATGTGGATATCACTTTTTTTTTTCAAGCTACTTTGTGCATATATCCTCATAAGTACACAAAATAATACCATTAGGGTCTGCTGGTTGACCCGCCGGGGGATGAAGTGTTTCCTGATTACAAAGAATTCCAGCTAGAACAAGTTTAGGAAGCTAACTAAGAAATAAAAGTTGATTGAGTGTTGTTCTAGGAGTCATGACAAGCGGACGGCCATTGCTACTACAAAGTAGATTATTTTCCTATAACAATACATCCTGAAGTGTTTAAATCCTCTTCTACCACAACAATTTGCCAAAGATTAGCCCTTACAACTTGTGTTTAGTAATGAATGACATGCCATTCTTTCTAACAATTTATAGTTAAATTTAATATGTTACAGAATTTCTATAACAGGTCATCAATTACACTATAGCAGACACAGTTTCCAAACACAGCTCGTCATGTTACAAAGGAAACAAGACTGTCGAGTGGTATAAAACATACTGACTGTTACAGAGCACTGACACGCAAGACTACTGCTGTAAAGAAGGAGTTTCAATCGTTTTCCTTTGTTAAATAACCATCCATCCATCTTCAACCGCTTACTCCTTTTCAGGGTCACGGGGGAACCTGGAGCCTATCCCAGGAGGCATCGGGCACAAGGCGGGGTACACCCTGGACAGGGTGCCAGTCCATCGCAGGGCACAATCACATACACACACACATTCATACACTACGGACACTTTAGACACGCCAATCAGCCTAACATGCATGTCTTTGGACTGGGGGAGGAAACCGGAGTACCCGGAGGAAACCCCCGACACACGGGGAGAACATGCAAACTCCGCACACACATGGCCCCGGCGGAGCTCAAACCCTGGACCCTGGAGGTGTGAGGCGAACATGCTAACCACTAACATGACACTTAAATTAGCTTACTGCTCGTACTTCATGCAAGTCCCTGTGGATGAGTTACTATGGAAACAATAACATGTTGTAATAATCTGACCAATCAGGAAACCTCTACCACTTTATCTTCTTGAGACCCAAACTGGTTCATATTTGAGTGAATTTACATAATTATCATGTGCTAATAAATGAGGAGAAATTCCATGGCACGTTATAATTTGGATTTCATTATGACGTCAGCGTACACATGTTGAATAAAGGTTGACACGCGAGTGGAATTTCCCTTAACCAGTGAAAAGGAAAACAACAACAATAATAATAATAATAATAATAATAATAATAATAATAATAATAATAATAGTGGCATTTTATGTAGCGTGGAAAATGCCAAAAAAAAAAATACACATTCAGCCTTGTCCAGAAATAGTCCAAGAGATATTTAAAGGAAATGCATTATATACGCAACACATTGTGTTTGTTATTGTTTGTAGCTAACGAGCTAATTCCTTCTGTGCAGCTAAAGCAAATGATTTCAAGTATTAACATTTAAAATATTTAACATCTCAATACGACTTCAACGTCATCAACGTTATTTATTAACCCCAATGTGATATTATTTTAGGGTTTCTAGCTAATACGTGAATCTCCCTCCTGCATAAACCTGAGCTATAAGATAGCATTTAATAAGCAACACTCATTTCCTCTCGACGCTACCTGGCTATCGAGCATCTCACACAAACAGCACATACACCTCGAGAAAAGAGTGTGGGAGAGTGCAGTTAGAGAAAGCTTCAACAAACCTGTAAGCTCCTTTCTTTTCACTTTTTTTTCTGGGATAAGAGAAACACAGGCTACCGTCAGCCGCAGTGCTGCTAACAAGTCCAAGCAGCTCCGGGTCGGCAATACAACAAGTGGCGCATGCGCAGTACAGAGCTCCGGCGGAAACACTGTTCTCTTCAAAATGTCAGACAGGAGCTCAGGAGCGGCAACAAAGTCAAAGCAAACAACATTTAAAAAGTCTAATCCAAAATTAGATCAGTCAAATGTCAATTAAAGCATACATTTGAATGCGATTAATTCCAAATATAACTATGTAATGCACTTCACAAAGATGACTAGCATCCAGTTTTCAATAAATTCAGCTATACACTAAATCATCCATCCATCCATCCATCCATCCATCCATCCATCCATCCATCCATCCATCCATCCATCCATCCATCCATCTTCAACCGCTTACTCCTTTATCAGGGTCACGGGGAACCTGGAGCCTATCCCAGGAGGCATCGGGCACAAGGCGGGGTTCACCCTGGACAGGGTGCCAGTCCATCGCAGGGCACAATCACATACACACACACATACATACACTACGGACACTTTAGAAATGCCAATCAGCCTACCACGCATGTCTTTGGAGTTCTCAAAGATTTTGTAGCCCTTTTAGCTATAAAATACGTTTCATAGATCCCACAGGAACTGATTTATTTTAGGAACATAATCTATTCAAATAAAAGGCTCATTATTCAAATAAAATAAAATAAAAAACCTCGAAGTGGTGCTCATGTGGGAATACTTTGAATATGACTGCCCTAGAGCTTATTTTATTTTATTTTATTTATTATTAAGGAGTAAGCGGTTGAAGATGGATGGATTATTATTATTATTATTATTATTATTATTATTATTATTATTATTATTATTATTACTATTATTATTTGGTACTCTGGTTGACATTATTTCTGATAACTTTAACTAAACTATAACACAATCACAGACTCTTTGGCTATGCTCCATGGAGCCCTTGGGCATCCCAAGACCTCACTTTGAGAACGAAGGGGTTAAACATTTTTTCCTTTCTATAATACATATGATGTCAAATAATTATCAACATTTAATGAGGGGGAAATGGTAGCAAATAAAGTTGGTACACGTATACAAATACTAAGGCAGTGGTTGGCAGAAATAGAGTTCAGAACTCTCGGCTTATCTGCATCTGATAATATTGATTCAGGGTTGAATCATAGACAGGACACGATATGTGTTTTAGGTGGTGTGGTAGACTAGAGCAGTGTTTTTCAAAGTGTGGGCCGCCAGGGGGTGCCCGGGGGGTCTCAACAATTTGGTCGGAGCCACATCCCTCTCACTAGTGTGCTCTCTCTTTCTCTCTCTCTCTCTCTCTCTCTCTCTCTCTCTCTCTCTCTCTCTCTCTCTCTCACACACACACACACACACACACACAATTCCTAATGTAATGTAATGTAAAGATGTAAGATGTAATTATTAATAATAAAAAGGGGGATACATTCAGAAGTCTGTATTTTTAATGTGTTTTAAAGATATCTTGCAAATGGGGGGCCTCTGTCCTGGAAATGTTTGAGAACCCCTGGACTAATGGGCTGCTGCTGCTGTCACCATGTACCTGGATGCTGTAGAATCCCACATAAAAATTGTGGGACATTTTTACTGGCAAAGACTAAATGTCTACCCATTCACTTAATATATTCAGATAATTTGGAAAGCTGTTTTCAGTGCATTGTAGTTTGTTGTGGAACATTTACATTGGAATATTTTGTATAGCGTACACAGTTTTCACACAGCACTGCTTGTAATAAAAAACTATGGAATAAAGGAAAAAATACATAGATTATGCATTTTAATTTCTGATGATTCAAGATGATATATGCTTAAGTATATAATATGATTATAAATGGCATTTCTTATATTCAGTAGCCCCAACATACAATAATTTGCCTCATATACTGTGCATCCGGAAAGTATTCACTTAACTTTGTCCACATTTTGTTATGTTACAGTTTTATTCCAATATGAAATAAATTCATTATTTTCCTCAAAATTCTACAAACAATACCCCATAATGACAACGTGAAAGAAGTTTTTTGAAATCTTTGCAAATTTATTAAAAATAAAAAACAAAAAAGCACATGTAGATAAGAATTCACAGCCTTTGCCATGACATTCAAAATTGATCTCAGGTGCATCCTATTTCCACTGATGATCCTTGAGATGTTTCTACAACTTGATTGGAGTCCACTTGTGGTAAATTCAGTTAAATTCACACACCTGTCTATGTAAGGTCCACAGTTAACAATGCATGTCAGAGCACAAACCAAGCCATGAAGTCCAAGGAATTGTCTGTAGACCTCCGAGACAAGATTGTATCAAGGCACAGATCTGGAGAAGGGTACAGAAACATTTCTGCAGCATTGAAGGTCCCAATGAGCACAGTGGCCTCCATCATCCATAAATGGAAGAAGTTTAGAATCAGCAGGACTCTTCCTAGAGCTGGCTGCCTGGCCAAACTGAGGGATCAGGGGAGAAGGGCCTTAGTGTGGGAGGTGACCAAAAACCCGATGGCCACTCTGACAGAGCTCCAGTGTGTCCAGTGTGGAGAGAGGAGAACCTTCCAGAAGAACAACCGCCTGAATGATAGAGTGTCCAGACGGAAGCCACTTCTCAGTAAAAGGCACATGACAGCCCACCTGGAGTTTGCTAAAAGGCACCTGAAGGACTCTCAGACCAAAGATTGAACAAAGATTGAACTCTTTGGCCTGAATGGCAAGCATCGTGTCTGGAGGAAACCAGGCACCAGTCATCACCTGGCCAATACCATCCCTACAGTGAAGCATGGTGGTGGAGGCATCATGCTGTGGGGATGTTTTTCAGTGGCAGGAACTGGGAGACTAATCAGCATCGAGGGAAAGATGAATGCTGAAATGTACAGAGACTTCCTTGATGAAAACCTGCTCCAGAGCGCTCTGGACCTCAGACTGAGGTGAAGGTTCATCATCCAACAGGACAATGACCCTAAGCACACAGCCAAGATAACAAAAGAGTGGCTACAGGAGAACTCTGTGAATGTCCTTGAGTGGCCCAATCAGAGCCCAGACTTGAACCCGATTGAACATCTCTGGAGAGATCTGAAAATGGCTGTGCACCGACGCTCCCCATCCAACCTGATGGAGCTTGAGAGGTCCTGCAAAGAAGAATGGGTGAAACTGCCCAATAATAGGTGTGTCAAGCTTGTAGCATCATTCTCAAAAAGACGACTTGAGGCTATAATTGGTGTCAAAGGTGCTTCAACAAAGTATTGAGCAAAGGCTGTAAATACTTCTGTACATGTGCTTTTATTTATTTATTTTTAAATAAATTTGCAAAGATTTCAAACAAACTTCTTTCACGTTGTCATTATGGGGTATTGTTGGTAGGAAAATAATGAATTTAATCCATTTTGGAATAAGGCTGTAACATAACAAAATGTGGAAAAAGTAAAACGCTGTGAATACTTTCCGGATGCACTGTGTCAAGCTGGACACTTCCAAATTTATTAGGAAATCATTTGTAGGAGCATTTACACAAGACATGTGGTATTCACAAAAATCCTGTTAATTAATTAAAATGTTTGTATCGTAAGGGAGCTCCTGAACATCACTAATGTGACTGTCCATTGATAGGCAAATTGTATAATTGGCATGCAGAAATATGCAAACTATATAATTGGTGACAAGATACTGCCATTTCATATACTTATTCATACTGGTCAAGGTTAATTAGCTTAGATATTTCAATTGCATACATAATATATAATAAAGAATATACATAAAGAAAACACATAATAAAGAATTGTGAATATCATTTTATATTATAGGCTTTAATTAGATAAATGCTGCTGTATTAAAAGAGGACGTATTGATCTGTGCCTGACACACTGAAGCCAGCTGTGATGGCTGAGTTGGCATTAGGCTACTGGAATATTTGGTGTATGCTGTGTTTAGGAGGGAAAGGGAGCATGAAAGCTGGTTTATAAATCGAATCTGTTTACCACAACATTTTCTTTTAATGCTGTGCAGCACTTCTAAGCCAGCACTAATTTTACTAACAAAACCATCTTGTGCCTTTCAAGTACATGTGCAAGTTTTGTCCAGGTGTTTAGATTTCTTTGTTACTGGCACGTTTCAAAGAGAGATAAGTGATAAATCTAGTATGTCTCAATCTACAATGAACCATAATCCCTAGTGTGGTCCTGCCATCAGGCTTCTTCTTGAATACTTCAGATTTCCTTATGACACATGCCCTCCAGTTTTTTTCCCCCTCCAAAACAATATCGAGGGTATACAGAGTGTACTGGTGCATGAGAAGCTGAAGAGCACATCAGTGTTCTTGCAAGACTACTGCCTGACAGTTGCCATGACAATTAAAACCAAGGGCGTAACCATGGGGGGGGGCGGGTGGTCCAACGAACTCGGCTGGAGGATATTCAAGTGAATGTAACGTTAACGGTCAAAAACCGGAACTGACATCAGCCTATCCTACTTCGTGGTTGTGCAAATAGTTAATTAATAGTTAATCAACAGTTAATTGATGTTCTTAAGAACAAACCAAGTCATGGCATGATGCCTTCTATACTAAGATAAGGAAACCTAATATTTAGGTATCTAGTTACTTACTGTCTCAAAAAAGCTCATATATTCCGCTGCACTTTACTTCACTTGTCTGCTGTCTCCATTTCTTACAGACTGAGCTGATAAAATATATCAACAAACTTGTGTTGAATATGGGCGCAACCAAGTGTATAACTGGGGAATACGCCTATTTTCATTAACAAACAGAAATATATTAAAAATGACTAGACATAAATAAATAGAATAGATGAAGAAAAGACAGATCTGATGGCAGGGTTTATTAAATGGGGACATATAGAAAATATTTTATACTGTATATTGGGGGGACAGATTGGATTTCCTCAACATTGGGGGGGTCACGACCCCCCCAAAGAATGCGTGGTTACGTCCATGACTAAAACACAACTAAACATATCAGTTTGTGATGTGTTTGGTGTCCATGATCACTGGATAGATCTAGATTTCTTTTTTTCTCCATTTTCATATCGCTTTCTGCTCTCTGTGAGCTTTGCCGTTTATCGAGTTTTGTGAGTGTCACTAAATGCAAATCAGCTCTAGGATGAATGTGCTTTGCATTTTGTAGGTCATGGGCATTTATTAAAATACTCAATGTGAGTATAAACAAAGATCAGCATTACTAAAATGTTTGGCGGGAATTTTTAGTTTACTGATGAAACCTTTACATTCAAGTTTAGTAAAAGTTTGCTAAATGAGGCCCATAATATATGTATAGTATACTGTATGTACATTAAAGTTCTAAGTACACTTTCTGCAGCCATTGAAGATATTTGTGTTTCCATAAACCAAAGAAAATCACAATTAAGTAATAAAGAGCACCTTTATTTATGAAAACAGTAAAAAAAAAGAGAAAAACATAAGACTTTTCAAGAGAAATTCCACAAGTCTGTTGAAATAGTGCACTCTCTTTTAGCTATACAGAAAGTATAGTGTTTTGCTCATATACAAATTGCTTCATTAAAACGTACATGTTTTCAGTGTTGTCTCAAGCTGCCCTGCAGACAAGAAATCTGTCCTAAACAGTGTACAGGTCAAACATAGGCCATTAAATATATGTTAAACCAGGTTAAGAACTTTAAAGCACTGACAGAATTGTCTTCTTAGCTACATTTGAGGTATTATGCACAGATCTGTGAACATAACAACAATTCCTTATGTGACTTTATATGAGAGTTGTCCTGCTCTAAATGTACGGCATGCACTGGATATGCACATACTTGGATTGATGAAATGATACTGCTGGGTTGGCCTTCAGGGTGCAATGTAATCCGAGCTCCAAAGAAGGTCGCACTGTATTCAGACATTTAGAGGTGATAGTATGTGTGCAGTAACTGCATGGTAGGGAAGGGGGATTAGTAGGACCAAGGATTTGATGTGCAGATATATGGCAGTACAAAGAAGTATGCAGTATAAATCTATCTATCTATCTATCTATCTATCTATCTATCTATCTATCTATCTATCTATCTATCTATCTA
>JAFFST010044693.1:51127-69052 GCA_022414735.1 Noturus placidus | reverse complement strand
GCTCTTTTGTCCAAAAACTATTTGAAATGTTGACTTGTCAGACCACAAAACATGATTCCGCTGTGCTACTGTCCATCTCAGATGAGACCAAACCCAGAGAAGTCAGCAACGCTTCTGAACAGTGTTGATGTATGGCTTCTGTTTTGCATAGTAAAGCCTTACCTTGCATCTGTGAATGCAGCAGCGAATGCTTTTGACTGACAAAGGTTTACCAAAGTATTGACGAGTCCATGTCACGATATCCATTACAGACTCAAGATGGTTTTAAAGACAGTGACGTCTGAGGGATTGGAGATCACGCACATTCAGAAATGATTTTTGGCCTTGCTCTTTACACACCCAATAACATTCCGATTTGTCTTTAGGGAATGTTGTTCTCAAAGTGTTGGATTATTCGCTTACACATCTGTTAGTAGATTGGCGAGCCTCGACCCATCCTTGCTCTTGAAAGACTAGGCATTTTATATTTTCTTATATACTATGATTAGACGATTGCCTCAACTGTTACAAATAACCTTCTTATTTCAACTTATCACATCACCAATAGTCCTAAATCTATTGGTAAACCAATTAATGTTTCCCTTCCAAAATCTATGCAGTGGATTAGGTAAAACATCAAATACATTGTCATTATACATTTATTTGTTTAAATACCAGTCAAAGTACATTTACAAATCACTCCTCTTTGTTTTAATTTGAATTTTTCATACTGTCCCAACTTGGAGTTGTACAATAAGAAACTTGGGATGAGGACTTAGAAAAGCTAGCTAGAAAAAAGAAGAAACTCTTTACTGTTCAATGATGCCCATTCATTGAAATATACTGTATGGCCAAAAGTACAGAATGTTGCATCTGACCATATTTGCTTGTTGAACATCCTATTCTAAAGCCATTGGCATTTTTTGGAAAGGCTCTCCATTCGATTTTGTAACTTTGTAATTTTTAGATTTGTGTCCACTCTGCCACAAGAGCATTAGTGAGATCAGGCACTGATTTTGGTTGAAGAGGCTTGGCATGTAGTCAGCTTTCCACTTCAAGCACAAGGTTTTCAGTGGGGTTGTGGTCAGGGCTCTTTGCAGGCCACTCGAGTTCTTCCACTCTAGCCTTCCACTCAAACCATTATAAACATTATTCTGAAACTGTTGCACAAATTGTAGATGCAGTTTTTCGCTGATTGGTGAACCTCTGTCCATCTTTTCTTCTGAAAGACTCTGCCTCTCTATGATGCTCTTTTTATACCCAAGCATGTTACTGCCCTGTTCCCAATTAGCCTCCAGCTGTTTCTTTTTAGTAACACCTACTTTTTCAAACTTTTGTTGCCCTGTCCCAACTTTTTTGAGACATGTTGCGGCCATCAAATTCAGAATTACATTATTTTTTTTCCCTTAAAATGGTACATTTACTCAGTTTAAACATTTGATATGTTTTAATTATATAATAATAATTTTCGCATTTATATAGCGCTTTTATCCAAAGCGTTTTACACTGTGTCTCATTCACCCATTCACACACACACACACACACACACACACACCAATGGTAGCAGAGCTGCCATGCAAGGCACTAACTTGCCATTGGGAGCAACTTGGGGTACAGTGTCTTGCCCAAGGACACTTCGGCATGTGGAGTCACATGGGCCAGGAAATCAAACTTCGAACCCTACGATTAGTGGACAACTCGCTCTACCAACTGAGCCACAGCCACCCCTTCTATGTTCTAGAAGTTTTCTATGTTCTATTGTGAATATCATATGGGTTTATGAGATTTGCAAACCAATGCATTCTGTTTTTATTTACATTTTACACGCGTCCCAACTTTTTTGGAATCAGGGATGTAAAACAATGATAAATAGGGTCCATTTAGAGAGAAACAACCAATGCAACAAGTATCAACAAAGTCTAGTAGACTCTTTATGTATTAATGTAACATGAAAAAGTTACCATTGCCTGCAGTATTGTCCTCAAAGTCGAGAGTCAGGCTCACCCTCATGGGATCTTCGGATTTAGGACGTGCAGGCTTTCTGAAAAAACAAAGAGTGAGTGAGGATTCATAAATTCAGTAATAAAGGATTAATAAGAGGAAAAAATAACAACAAGGAAACACCTACACAGACAATTCAACTGCTCTTTTTCTTTTCCGTGGAGTATGTGCTTTCTTGAGGAAAATGACAAGAATGATGACAATAAGCACCAAAAGAAAGATACAGGACACACCACTGAGAATCTTCTTCCAGCCTGCTAAGTTCACTGTAAAGGAAATATGAAACATGCACTCAGAACAAGTCTACAATCGTATTAATGTATCTGCAGAAAGTTACTGAAAGTTGGTTATTTTATATTTCATTAAATGTATTCTGGTCTCATGAATACTCTCCGGATCCACAGTGACCCTGACAAGAATAATTTATTTACTAAAGATGAATGAATGAATAAATTAATGAATGTGCATATAGGTATAATGTCTAATCATATTTTTGTACTGAAATTATATTTCTCCATGAGAAAACACTATAATCTATTGATATTATGAAAACACACAATGTACAAATTCATAATACAGTTCAGATTTTCATTACACATTTGCTGTACTGCACATCTGATGAATGAATGTGCATTAAAAGGTGTTTACAAGCAATTTCTTTTTTGGGTTTCTTCAATGATCACAGATAGAAAACAAAAATGCTCAATTTGTGCTTCATCTTACCAGACTTTAAACACTGTTTTTTTATTGCATAATTAAGAAAATCATGCAATTTAGAACTCTCATGAATACTAACATTATTATTAATTACACCACAGCGCATTAGAATGCTCAATTCTGCTTGACCAGAAGGTGATGATAATTTTTTTTAACAACATATTTGATAGTACTTCTGATTGCAAGATTTGTATTAATACTCTTGTTCAAAATAATTATTGCTTCTATAGTAACAACCAACACAGGGACTTGTAGGGTGGATGTCAGATTAAATAATGTGTGTAATTATTGATAACAATTTTTATTTATCATTTTGGAAGTAGTCTCCATGGTCAGTGTTTTGGATAAGCTAAAGTTTGTACTTTATGTTTTCCACCATGCTTAGGGAACAACTGTATAGCTATTATGATGTAATTGATACCAGGAACTAATTTGTTAGCTGTTCCACAATATTAAATCTAACAATGGGGGAAAAAAAAACATACGATCTGTCAAACTTTAATTAATAAATATTTGGAGGTTGTAGATTGCTTTGGTATAAGAGAAATAAAACACTTGGGGCACACTGTTATTGGAAAATGATCAACTCCGGGGTGGTAACAGTCATGCAGGGCTGCATCACTCCACCCTATCACACCCTGTGATGTTTTATCCTTTCAGAACACATTGATAGTGTAACATAAAGTAGGTGAAGTATGACCTTCAATGTGGACTTGACGACTCTTCTTTGGCTCATTAGCATCATTAGAGGCCTGGCAGTAGTATTGGCCTTCATCATCACGGGTTATGGACTTGATGCTGTGAAATCCTTGTGTTTTGCTAATTCGTGAGGTGTTTAGTGGCTTCACAACTCCATTGCGGTACCAGCTGAAGGTGATGGGAACTGTTCCTTGCTGCACACTACAGCAGAGAGTGAGATCGACACCCTCAGTGACCACATAGCCCTTAGTTTTAAGAGTCAATTCTGGTCTGGACACAGTTTCTAGTGGATATAAGGAAAAGAGAGAGGAGTGTGATGAAGAATTGAACAAATACAAACCAAACTATTCTTATTACTAACTCTTTCGTTTGAATTTTAATATATTCTTGTATTTATTTATTTAACTTTTAAGTTGCTTGAATATTGTTGGGTTTTCTCACATCCCAAATAAAGCTGGGGTCAGAGAGAAAGGTTATGGAGAGAGAAAGGTCATGGAGATGAGGGTGAAGAGTGGTTTGGAAGTTGTGTTTTTATTGTGTTTTTTTTTAAATCACAGCATCTTTGCTTTTCATTATATACAAGTAGGCATGCATTATAGGAGTGTAACACAATGACGGTTCTGTACCTGTTTAGTATTCCAATTATTTGTGTCAGCACCTGTATTCAGATTTAATGTGGGTGTGGCATAAATGGAAGCCACACCCACATATTTTTAAAATTCAAAATAAAAACCTACAACTAAGCCCCTGGAAATACTGAAAACCACTGAGGTAAAAATAGAGGTTGAAATGCCAGCATTGGTTTCAAGTAGATACAATATTTTCACAGGACTGTTGTGCAGTAATTTAATTTAATTTACATTATAGTGGCCCTGCCCAGGCAGTTACTAAGGATGAATAAATGAATTTTTGTTATGATGGGCTTATGCTCTAATACTGCATCATGTTGCACATATTTGCATTTCTTTAACCCCTCTGTAATTCCCACCTTCTTGCACAATAATTGGCCCATTATAAAAGGCTTGCAGCAACTATTGGCCAAATTCCTGGCCAAATCAAAAAGTTGCTTGATAGCAGCAAATGACATGGACAATCAAAAAAAATAATTTTTTTTAAAAGGTCGGCAGATTGAAGCCAATTTTATTTATATATATTTATGTGATGCTAATAGTGTGTCTCTTTCAGTGCATTACAATTTGCATTCATACGAACACTGTTTTGAATGCTATTAAACCCCCCAAACTACCCCTCAAAAAATGTGTCCTCTTTTGGAAAACCAAAATATGGTCACCCTAATTTAATAAGATGAACTTTAATAAATGTAATTTTTCTTTGTCCAGGCTCAAGCCTGCATGAACGTAAAAACCTCCTGTTTGCACATCTTTTTTTGATGCTGTGGAATCCAAGATGCCTTTGCATGAGTTCATCATTAAATCACGTACCTATGACTGGTGTGTTGAGATATGGACTATATTTGCTGTAGTGAGACCCCTGCATCTCAGCCAGGCAGGTGAAGCTGTGGCTCTCATTTCTGTGACTGATGGAGGAGATGTTGAATAAAGCACTACGCTGAGGACCAGTCACTGTCATGTGTGCCACTGGCTTCTGGAACTTTAGTAAGGTGTAGGTGATAGGGAGCGTTCCATATTTACTCTCACACTGGAGCTGAAACGGCTGCCCTATGATAATCTTTCCAACTGTGCGAAAGACTGGAGCTGAAACAGGCACTGAGAGAGATGACAAGAAGAATCAAGATATATAAAATAAGAAAAACAGATATATTTACTGTATATCTATTGTATATTAACACAAACAAAGGCTGACATAGACAGTGGTTCAATAATATGTAATAACATTGCCATAAATCATTTTCAGTGTTTTAGAACATGCCAAGAGTATGTCAGCATGACATAAAATCATTCATTAATTGAGCCTATACTCATTATTGAGGACATATATTGAAAAGCTGTATTTATATATATATATATATATATATATGCTTACCTTTAACATTAATAAACAATGGCTTGCTGGCTTTGGTGATGTCCTTAGCTGCAGCCTTACAGTAGTAAATTCCACTGCTGGCTGTGCTTGCTGTAGTGTTGAAGACATGTCCGTCAATTAGACGGTTATTGTCTTTGTACAGACTGTACTTCATTATGGCAGTGATTTCTGTTTGAGAGATATTAAAGCTCCTACAGCTCAGGTTGAAGTATTGTCCCTCGAATACGTACTTTGGAGTCACGGTTAGAGTAGGTCTTGAAAACAACTCTAAATGGTAAAGAAGAAAGTGTAATGAGTGCTGTAGGTGCCATCAATAACCTGATCCAAGCTGTGCTTGTATCGTAAGATGGCACTGTTTTTCATGAATTACAACTTAAAGCTGAACCAATCTTTGTGACCTGGTGATATCAATTGAACAGGGTATATGACATAGTTACTGCATATGAATAGTTACCTGCTACCTGTAGCTTGTCCTTGGAGAGCTTCTGAACATTGCCCCTTTCCGTTTTACATACATATTCTCCAGAGTCATTTGTTGTTACCACAAAGCTGTGACTGAATGTCCGGTGGTCTTTATGTAACACAATGTCTTTGGTCAGGAAGAGTTCAAGGCCACTTTGGGAGTAATCTGAAACATTGCAGATAATGTGCACCCTGTCTCCCTCCACAACAAATGCATTAGGGAGAATTCTTATTGATGGTGTTATGTCAAGTTCTGGAAAAGAAATTAAGCAAAAATGGAAGTAAACAGTGGAATATAGGAACATTATCTACATTTAAATATTGAGAAAGCTCAGTGTTTGAAACTCATTTGCTTGACAGTCATTTGGGAATGACCAGCATGAGAAGATACAGTCTTGCAGCAAAGCCAAATAGCTGAAGTGGCTCAAGTTTGTGAGACTTTACCTTGAAAAAAGATGTTCACAATGTTGCTGTTGTTGGACAGGCCTGCATTGGGATTCAGCATAAGTATGTAGTTACAGTGAAGGGAGATGTTTCCTGATTTCTGAACCTTTAGTTTAATGGTTGCTGAATTGTCTTTGCTACGGACAAGCTGGAGCTCTTGGTTGTTTTTGTAGAAGTAGAAAAGCAGACCACCGATCTCCTCTGGTGCACTGCATGTGGCCATAACTTCATCACCCTCATTCACAATGTTGGGCTGTACTTTCAGCTGTGGGGTCTGCATACCTGCATGAGTAAATAATTTGTGAGATAAACTTATAACCCTTGTATGTACTATTTGGGTCAAATACAATTTTCTTCGAAAAGTGGAAGAAAGCTAAAGTCAATTTTGATGCTTCATGATGCAACATGATGCTTTATGCACTTAGTATCATTTCCCCCATGATCCCCAATTAAAAATTTAAGATTGTATTTATATTACTAAAATTATGTTCAGGTTCAATTACTCTGTACAGTTTTAACATTTTACCGTAGTTTAACAGTGGACTTGCACAGAAACTTGGTTTGGGATTTGGGTAATGAATAGTATCATTCATTAATCTGGCAGCCACCTTTGTGTGTATTAGGGGTGTAACATAATGACACTATCTGTATCTGTTTAGTGCTCAAACAATTCATATCTGCATCTGTATTTCAGTTTGAACCTAAAGTGTGTGTTGGCTTTTTTGTTGTGGAAAACAGAATCCAGAGATAGAAATGTTAGCATTGTCTGTGAATTCTGGCTCTGACATACCTGCCCAAAGTATTTAAAAAAGATAAAATAATTGAGGCTTTTCTTTCGATTTCTGAAAATAGAAATAAACTTGAAGCCTAAAGGTGCCACAACCCTGACCAGGCAGTTGCTATGTAAATGCATAATATCACTTTACTCATGCACTGACCACCTATAACAATATTACCTGTCAAAAAGGAAGAACACAGATACTTTAGTCATAAAGAATATTAAATTTAGGGAATGCTATTTTACTGTTTTACTGTATACTTGTCTATGGTTATAAATGTCAATAAAGTTCTATTTTACAACTGTCCACATCAACTTTTAGAACTTTTCTATAATATAGTGCACCAAGTCCTTGGAGAACACAATTTCATTCCATTAGTCATGTGTTTAGACTGACAATAAAGGTCTCATCCACATCTGTTCCACCTATTATTTATCCTACACACTGTACCCAATGGCAAGCTAGCACCTTGCATGGCAGCTCTGCTACCATTGGTGTGTGAATGTGCTGTCATTAGTAAGTCGCTTGTAAATGTAAAAATGTAAAAATGATATTTCTGTAAAGCTGCTTTGAGACAATGTACTATTGTAAAAAGCGCTATACAAATTGATAAATTAAATTAAATTACCTGTTACAGTGAGTCTCTGTTTCTCACTGTTCTTCTCCTTTATGAAGATTTGGACTTGGCATTCATAAAGGCCTGAGTGGGAAGCCCTGGCAGGGATTAGGCTATACTCCACCATAGCTTCACTGGTGTTTTTCGAGTAGATCACTGTCCCATCCATCAGGAACTTCAGAGTGTGCATGAGTTGTGAGGAACTGTAGCTGACCTTGACGTCACAGCGGAGGGTCAGTTTGCTTCCACTCTCCACTGTGGTTCCTGGAAGAAGGGTCAGCTTCACCCAGTCAATGGTAAATGCTGAACATGAAGGTTGAACAAGAAGAAAGCAGGTTATCAAAGAGCAGGGGAAACTATTGTCATCCACTAGACTTTTCAATTTTAAAAATTAAAAATATTTTCTCAGACTTATATTACTGTGAATCAGTCAAATTTACATACTGTATATGAGCATTGTGGTTTCAATATTTGGAAAATGTACATGTATTTATTGCAGATTTAAGTGTGTATATAAAGATTTGAAAAGTAAAACAGACAAAGTGTCTTTCAAATTCTTATTTTCACTAAAACATTTGTTCCCAAGTTTTGATCCCAAGTTTCCATATTCTTTTCATATGCATATCATTTTTCTCTGCTCCCACGGCAATAACAATGAGAGGCATGCTGACAATGTAGGGAGTCCACAGGAAGGCCACTCCAAGACTGAAGGAGTTATGAGTTTTAAGCAGAGAAAGTATGATGGAACAAAGCAGGCAACTGTACACCACTCAACTAATGTAAACTCAGGACTTCAATAATACCAAAGTTAGCCAATGCAGCATGTTAATTCCATGCTAATGAAGCAGGTCTACAGATAATAAACCGCAAAGATAAGCCATCCTTTTGTTATAATAATGACACTTGCAGTCATCTTTAGTTTGAATTTTGTTTTATAGCAGAGTAAATTTAAGACTACACAACACTGCACAGTTTAAATTAAAATTAGAGATGGGACAAGCAGTGTTTAGCTAAGTGTGTTGAAGACCAAATCATAGTAGTAGAAATCTACACAGCCTAAACTCAATGAGTGTCTGGCTATTGTGATTAATCTTACATAAATATAAGCCAATACATAAAAACTGTCTTAATGCAAAAAGCATTGCTACAATTTTCCAAGCAAAGAAGAGGAAGGTCCATAGTAAACTTACCTGCTTCTGCCTTACCATCATGCCCTGAAGATGAAAAACAGATAAAGAGCAGAGATGAAAAAGTTAAAAGAAAAATTTGATAGAAAGATTACTCAGCTGGAATGTAATGATTTTAAAACACTTACACAGTGTTGAAAAACAGATGAAGACCAGAGTGGGCCAGAATGGCCAGTGCTCCATCATCCCAGGTGTGTTGTGTGACTATGTAGAGACACAAGTGAACGTAAGGAGAGTTTTAGGCAGCTGGAGTTGTTCTTTAACCTTTCTTTGTTTTTGCCTTAATCAGGAAGCGAGCTCTACTTCCTCAGGATGTGCGTATTCTGATTGTTTCGTTTGCTTGCGCCCTTAAGTGGACCACCATTCTGACAATGTTTGCACATGTCCTGCTGATTCCTATAATGCAGTTTTGTACTAAAGATATTTAGTCCAGTGGCCGAAAATACATTAAGTGATTTAGAGTGTGTTGTTGTGCTGTTGATAGCGACAGGATGGTGATACCAGTGTTCAGAGCTTTATCTAAGATTTAATAAATATAGCTGGGTAACAGCACAGAATTAAGAACTTAGGGCTATGGAACAAAATTTGGTCCAGCTTAGTTTATTCTCTGAGTGAGTTTGTTATCAAGCAACCACTGAATGGGATAAATCTGGTCACCCTGAAATAAAAAAGGCCTAACCAAACATGCTAATGAGGCCATTTCACTGTAATAATAATAATAATAATAATAATAATAATAATAATAATAATAATAATAATAATAATAATAATAATATATTTTTTAAAATTATTATTATTCTTTTTTTAACAAAGTGCTTGCTCTGAGACATGTAAAGCCAGCCACCACATGTTTTCAAACTGCTGCCCATGCAACATCACAGGGCAATTAAACAAATTCTGAGGAATTTTTCTATTCTGCTTACTTGATTGGCTAGATAACATTTGTATAGTTTGACTGAACTTGAAACACTTTTGACAAGCAGCACAGTTCATGACACCGGATTTGACTGCTAATTAAAAAAAAAAAAAAAAAAAACATTTCTAAGTTTTGCACTGAACTGAAGTACTAAAACAGACCTCACAATCTCGGATGAAGCTCAGTGTTTGTAATCCATAGCCATGCTTTGTTTGGAGACATGGTACATCAATACTTTAGCAATAGCTGGAATGTCTTTGTTCATGCAGACCCATCTCAAACACTTGAAACAGAAACATGTACCTGAAACAAAAAGCCTCAGGCTTGTATTATTCTTTAGGGAGGGCCAACAATAAACACACATTTTTTTCAAAAGATACTGCAATGTTTCAATATAAACACTAGGTGCTGCTCAAGGTTCATGTTAAATATCTACATCTGATGAGTTATCTAATTCTTATATGCAACCATGCAACAGACCAACACTGATCTGAAGTGCAAATTTGTTCATTTTGCTTGTTTAAATTAACCCTTATGTTCTGTTTGCTACTTACAGTTTACAGTTAAATTTATGTAGCACTTTGTAGACACTCAAAGCGCTTTACATAGTTTGGGGGAGGGAATCTCATCAACCACCACCAGTTTGTAGCATCCACCTGGATGATTTGTAGGCAGCCATAGTGTGCCGGAATGCCCACCACACATCAGATATTAGATACATAGCAGTCTAGGGACTGTTCATGGGTGATAATGACTTTGGGCAGCTGAGAGAGAAAATAACATTTGATACGATCAACCCTGAATGCATCTATATATTATGGAACAGTGAAGACACACAAAACATCTTTCCATGCTCCTGACAGCATGTGTCTGTAATCAAGTATGATTGTGTATAAGACATGGGGGTAATGCAGCATATAGTGATTTCACATCTTTGATGTATTTTTTTGTAAAAAGTAATGACCCAATCATAACCTGTGCCAAATAAATATGAAGCGACGGGTTAAAGCAGATAACCAAAAGTAAATGCATCTTTATTTTCATGTACAATAAAGAAAACTAGGCAAGTTTATGTATGCCAAGTTTAAAAAGAGTATGGTTTCATAAAAAATAAATAAATAATAAAAAAATAAACAAAAAACTAAACAAAAAACAACAAAAAACACACAAAAAACACATAGTTTCTAAACAGGGATACAAGGGTTAAGGTAAAGAAAAGATTTGTAGTCAGTAAAAATCAGGAACAAAATAATCTCTTAAACTGTATTCTTTAGCTTCCACTTATAAAGCTCACAAAGCTACACTATATGGCCAAAAGTATGTGAACACCTGAGCAATCAAATACATGTGCTTGTTGAACATGCCATTCCAGATTTAGTCCCCCTTTAATGTTATAATAACCTTCAAACATCTGGGAAGGCTGTCCAATAGATGTTGGAGTGTGCATTTGGGGATTTGCTCATTCAGCAACCAGATCATTAGTGAAGTCAGGCACTTATGTCGGGTGAGATGGCCTAGGGTTCAGTCTGCATTTCAATCCATCCCAAATGTATTCAGTGGAGTTGAGGTCAGAGCTCTGTGCAGGCCACTTCAATTTTTCCACTCCAACCAAACCATGGTATGGAGCTTGCATGGTGCACAAGGCAATTGTTATGTTGGAACATATTTGCGTTACAGTGAAGCAAAAAACTCCTGGGAAATGACCGATTCAACCAGTGAGATAATGAGTATGCCTAAGAAGAGATTAAACGGAGAAGAAGGGATTAAATTCCAAAAAACTCTTTCTGTTTTTATAGCTTTGGCCAGAAATGGCCAGACTACTTACAAATCCAGCTCACAGGGATGAGTGCAGAATGGGTCAGCAGTTACTAATCTCACCCTAGCAGACACACCAAGAGGCATCACAGTAGGAGGAGTAGTGTACATGTCTGCTCTGTCCTCTAGGTCACTGACTGATGAAAGGTTGGCTGTAAAATGATAATTTCTCTTTCATCCGATGCCTTATTTCTGCAAAAGGGGCAATTTATTTGCATGCAGTGAATACCTGAAATCTAAAGGTCTCAGTGGAGGTCAAACTTACATTTAATTGTATTCTACAACTATTATTCTATATTATCGTTGATATTAATACAATTATTTACTTGTCCAGATCTAATATTGCATGAGAAAAATGATAATGGAAATGATTACTACGTCCTATTTACTATTTATGTATAAACTGAAATTCATCATATGCATCAAACCTCTGAACTTTCTCAAAGAGATAATCAAATATGACACCATTACACAGCAATAAACTGTAACATGCTTTCACTAGTAAAAGTACAGTGAAGGATTGCTAATGGAAACGTTTAATAATGTATATGATATTAACAACTGATGATCCAAAGGCCAAGTCACATCGGATGCACCACCTGAAGTGTCGTTTATAGCGTGATGTCATGTTAAGATCTCATTCAATTCTACCTTTAAATGTGTTACAGTCCACTCTGAGCTCTGCTTCTTCTTCCTAATCTTGTTCACATATTCTATTATATAATCTTACATAGCAATATGAGTGATGAACTGAGGGAGTGTGTGCACCTGTGCACCATCAATAAAAGGGATAGTTCACTTGGCATGGCTGACATGGTTGTCAGAGGTAACTCCCGAACTAGGCGTCTTCTACTATCTCTTTTAAAACAGATCACCTTTAAACCTACTCATAGATGATAACTGAATACTAGAAATGCCAGCATTCTGAGTTTTTGTCAGTTGTTGTGATGGAAACGCATCAGAGACATGACCAGTCTGGACAGACAGAGGTTTTGATCCAGCGCTTGATTATGTGTATGTGACATGTCATGTATGAATTTAGGCTAAGACATCAGCCGTCTTGGAATGTAGTAAAATAATGCAATCCTGGAAGGATACATGCTACAGCAAAGCTACTATAAATCAAAATTCATTTAATCTATCAGTTGCTAGAAATTGTAGCTAACGAATACACATATATACTATATAGAATACTTTAAAAAAGTACATTGTTAAACTCTATCACTACATTAGTACATATATAATAATATATTAAAGTTTATTACTTTATATGCTGTCTTGTGAGGAAATGCACCCTATAGGGTGCCTATATAGAAATATTGAGTTATTACACACCAGCAGCCGCTATTTATCCCATCACTGTGTGCAGAAGGTGGTGTTTTAAAAAAATATATATATATATTATTATTATTATTATTTAAAAAATATTTTTTGCCCCTGCCCATCAGACTGCCTACATCCACCTCTGACTGCACTTTAACTAGTTCTGCCCATCACACAAAGTCTGCCAGTTTGGGAGTGTGAAGGTGCATCTAATACCTCCACATCTACTGAAACTGATAATAGAGTCTTTGGGATAGAATTTTGGCATATTAGTATTAAACCTTACCTGTGGTATATATAAACAAAATTTGTAAAGAACCCTATGGTCTATACATCATTAATGGAGTTCCCACTATTCCCTGACATGTCTTCATCATTCACGCGTCACGTCACGAAATATGCACTCTATAATGGCTCATGGCATTGTACTATTGCATATGCCTCTATTACACTATATTGAATATGCATGATGACACTCAGACATTAAATCACTCTGGATAAAGACCTGGGGGCCTAACAACACATTGCATTTACTATTAGCAGAGCACTGTTCTAGTTAAAAGCTCTGACTGAGTCTTATCCTGCAAACCACAGTGCCAGGAGAACAGTGACCCTTGACTACTGCACTACATCTATAGCCATAAAAATTTCCCCTCACTGCTATAACATTGGCTGTCAGCATGCTGAAAAAGCAGCACAAAAACTCATATGGATGGATGAGACAATGTGAGCAGGTTAAAGAGCAGATTACCTAGTATTCAGCCAAATGCTTCCCCATCAAAGCAACAGATTATATGTTTCTGTTTCTAGCAACCCTAATATGTTTTTCTCTCTCTTTTCTTTTTAAATTAGTTTGTAATATTAGGCTTTATATGATTGAACTACTATTACACTTAGATTTATTTTTGTACCATGTGCTATAGGCAGAACATAATAATACTGTCACTTGTTTTTTGTGATCGGCCTGCAAAACCCAAAATGACAACCTTGTACCAAGCCAGTGACAACCATGACATGTAATATTCACCTCAAATATATACGAAAGTGCATGCAATGCTTTTTTGTTTTTTTTCAACACAAGAGACTATAGGGGCGGCTGTGGCTCAGTCGGGAGAGCGGGTTGTCCACTAATCCTCCAACCGTGGGGTTGGCGGTTCGAATCCCGGCCCGGGTGATCCCATGCCGAAGTGTCCTTGGGCAAGACACTGAACCCTAAGTTGCCTCCGATGGCAAGTTAGCGCCTTGCATGGCAGCTCTGCTACCATCGGTGTGTGAGTGTGTGTGTGAATGGGTGAATGAGACACAGTGTAAAGCGCTTTGGATCCAAGTGCTTTGGATAAAAAAGCGCTATATAAGTGCGCCATTTACCATTTAAAGCATTACATGGACCAGGTCCAGATAACGATTGTTGAGAGGCTAGAAACACAACATACTGTATATACACCAAATCTCAGTGTAACTGTGTAAATAGAGTGAGATATTGTTTCAGCTGCTTTTTTTTGTAAATACAGAGACAGACCAGCCATCAAAGAGTGCTGTTTTTTTTGGTTTCTCACCATTCTGTGTAAAACGTATAGACTGTTTTACATGAAAATCCCTGGAGATCAGCAATTTCTAAAACACAAAACCAACCAATCTGGCACCAATGACCATGACCACATTTTCCCCCATTCTGATGTTTGATGTGAAGATAAACTGAAGCTCTTGACCTGTATTTACACGATGCTATGCATTGTGATTGAATGAATGTGCAGGTGTATACTGTATTTGTTCCTAATATAGAGGATGGTGGCAATTATTTAGGCCCCTCATTGTATTTATAACATGTAACATTTATAAACATGTCCAAAATATGTGTATGCATATACTATATTTTGATGTATTCTCCAATGTTAGGAATTGAGGATACAAAAATTATAAATAGTCACTTTTCCTAGAATTTATATGTTTATATTTATATAGGCAGTAAGGCATTAAGCTATGTTTTGATCAAATGTTTATTTAGAATGCCACCTTCTGTGGTACCTTCATCTGACCGATATTTGAAGTCAGTATGCTTTCATCATTTATTGCTTTACATATCCCATAATTCAGTGTTTTAGCCAGGATGTAAAAATAGTGGTAGACACACCAAGGAGAGAGGATGCACTTTATGGACAAATAAGTAATTTGAAATGATTTCTGACTTAAGATTTTATTAGTAGCAAGAATTGGCCGCTGTATTCACAGAATGTATTTTCTTTTTCCCCCAGTGTTACTTTATTCCATCTTAGTAACTGTCAGTATCTTAGCAATATGGTCATGTATGCTACCTTCAAAATCGGTCTCAAACTGTTCCCTTACAGGTACATTTGTTGATATTGAAACACTGTATTATAACAACTGACAACTGACTTATAAGATATCACGGGCATCATGGCAGCTGTCTTCTGTTTCAGATACATCATGGTTCTGAAAATATAGATGAATAAATATACATTCTTTTCTTTTATCCAAACAAGAAAAAAAAAAAAAATCTGGGACATGGACAGCTTTTCTAGCCCCCTGCCTAACATCACTGACAATCATCTGAGACTTCTTTGTATCATCTCTCTTTAGACTCTTTTCCTTTTAGTCTTTGCCTCTGTCTCTCTCCTGCCACGTTTCCTTATTTTGTTTCCTGTTTTGAGTTGCAGCCACAATGAACTGTGCTTCCATAGTACACAGAACCTATGTTGCAGTAGTCTGTGAAAGTTTTTTTTTTTTAATTACATAGAATAATTAAATCAATAATAATAACAACATAATAACATTTTATCATTTTAACATTTACGAATATTTACCCACCTTCCACTTTAACAGGAACACTTGCGCAGCTGCCCTTTCATGCGGTTATAAAATCAGGCAATCATGTGGCAGTAGAGTGAAGCATAAAGTTATGCAGATGCAGGTTAAGAGCTTGAGAATGGGAAATAATGTGATCTCAGTGACTCTGACCATGATATGGTTGTTGGTGCCAGACAGGGTAGTTAGAATTTTTCAGAAACTGTTGATCTGACAGGAAGACTACAGTAACTCAAACCTAGATAAGTCCAAGAATGAGCAGTGGTACGGGTGTTCCTATTAAAGTGTGCTGGTTAAAGAAATAAATGACCAATTACTGGTCACTGATCTGGGTTGTGTCTCCTTGCTTGTATTATATTGTATTACACCCTATTCATAATCTGTTGCTACAGTATACTTTTGATTGGAGCCTTTTGCACTTGTTACTCACTTTCGACTATGGTGTATACCCTAAATATTTCCACTTCCCACTTTACGTGTTGCTTAAGAAGATAATCTCACCTCCGTATGGTAGATTTGTACCTTACAAGAGCTGTGTTGTAAACATGAAGACTGTCCTGTGCTTATCTCAGGGTTCTTATTCACAATATGCTCATACCAAACATTCTTTTTATTATACTTAGTAGTTTGCCCTTCCTCAAATTAAAAAAAATGAGGAGATGATGTGATCAGTAATTTATTAGTAGTTAGAGCCACAATTAGTAGCATTTCTCAAGGCATAGTAGTATTTCTCAAGACTTAATAATCATTGCATTTGTTTACTATAACTTACTGACCAATTAATTGGTATGGAATGGTCTGCATACTTATTTATAAAATGCAATTTATAAAATAAAATAAAAATTTTAGTATGGACCGAATTCAGTGTGTAGTTAGCAAATTTTATTGCTTGTTTGTAATTATTCTTTTGACTCTACACATCTGAAGTTAAAGGATCCTTTCTTGCTATTTTTTTACCACAACAATTTGTTCTAGTCTGCATAGTTATTTATTAATTATGAATCAGTATTGTATAGTTACAGAATTCTCCAGCTTTCTTATGTTCTGTATGTCTGTGTACATATCAAAAACAGTTCTCACAGTTGCATATGCAATCCTGACAAAAGAGGTAGAACAGTCTGTATAGTACAGAACAAGTACCTTACATCCATTCACACATGTAAACACTCCCATATACATAGTAAAGCAGCAGGTTCATGAATAGGCACATCTTTGTAAACATGTTTAGAACAATGGCTGTAGGTGGTTGGTAGAGTGGGTTGTCCACTAATCGTAGGGTTCGAGGTTCGATTCCTGGCCCACATGACTCCAAATGCCGAAATATATAAGATAGTTTGTATATAATGTAACCTGGATTTTGACAGGTCTAGGTCAAAGGTCAGTCATAAATCATTGACAGGTCACAGGTTTATGAGGGGTTATGAGGGGGACAGTCATAAATCATTGACAGGTTTATGAGGGGTTATGATGGGGACAGGATCATAAATTAATGACAGGTTACAGGTTTATGATGGGGTAGGATAACAATTAATGACCGGTGACAGGTTTTATGAGGGGTTATGATGGGGACAGGATAATAAATTAATGACGGGTGACAGGTTTATGATGGGGTAGGATAACAATTAATGGCCGGTGAGAGGTTTATGAGGGGTTATGATGGGGACAGAATAATAAAATGATTGACAGATGTAAGCGATAGGATAATAAAGGATAATAAAAAGATCATATAGATTAATGACCCTGGATTCCGATGGAATCTTTATAAACACAGATTAGCTCAAGAATAGCCATCCACACCCCACAGACGTGCACACACATACATACGTGTATCTGTACATGTACACATGTATTGATGACATATTTATGGATTTATGACTTGTTAAGGTCAGCCTTCATGCCTCCACCATCAGAAAAAGACTGGGCAAAAATGGCCTGCATGGCAGAGTTCTAAGGAGAAAACCACTGCTGAGCAAACAACATCAAAGCTCATCTCAATTTCTCCACAACACATCTTGATGATCCCCAAGACTTTTGGGACAACATTCTGTGGACTGATGAGACAAAAGTGGAACTCTTTGGAAGGTGTGTGTCCAAGTATATCTGGCGTAGAAGGAACACTGCATTTCATAAAAAGAACATTATACCTACAGTAAAATATGG
>JAFFST010044693.1:29820-50803 GCA_022414735.1 Noturus placidus | reverse complement strand
ATTTTGTGTTTACTTGTGTTGTCCTCGACTATTGTTTAAATTGGTTTGATGTTCCGACAGACTTAAGTGTGACAAACATGCAAAGGAACAGGAAATGAGAAAGGGGGCAAGCACTTTTTCACACCACTGTATATTCGTTTAATTTCTTTTTCCTATGACACCATTCATATTAATGCAATATTGTTGCTTTGTTTGGCCTAAAAAAACAAACAAACATCTGATTTCAACAGCAATAATAAGGCTAGATTCACAATGCTACACAATACTCAAATAGTCCTTGAATATTCTTTGTCAACAAAATGGGTCTTGCTGCCCGGAAAAGTGATTTAGTGGAAATGCAAATGCAGTACCTGCTTTAATATACAAGATACACTGGTTCATGAATGATGCAGTGCTATATTTATATTTCAGAAAATTAATGTGATGGAAAAACTGCTTAAAAAGTATACCTGTTCATTCAAATTTCATATTTAATTCACATTAAAGGAAAAAAAGCTTGCTATTCTGTCTTCTTTCTCTTGACATGCAGACATGTGATGCATTGCATGATAATAGCATGAATAACCAGTTCATATGAATCTGTTTTATTTGACTTCATTGACAATACTTGCAATTTGGTTGTTTTGACAGTTTCACTGTAGGGTTTGATTACAGCATGTGTTCTTCATCCTCTTTTCATATTGTTCATTAAAGCTCATTTCCCCCCTCATAAGCCAGCAAGGATCTGGTGAAGGCTTATGTTCAAATCGATATGAGTGTTGCCTCTGAGAAGGCAGTGCTCTTGCATAAAACACCTCTAGGTGACTGAGAAATGGCTTGCTCAGTGTAAGCAAATGGAAGAAGGTCAGATTTAAAGAGGTTTTTTGAGGGATTGCTGAAAGGATAATCATATGCCAAGAGCAGAAACAACTGTTTACACAAAATCTTGCCTCCTGGAGATGTTTTGTATCTATGCTGGATGCTATGTTATAAATGTGTAATGACAGGAGCTCAATATAGCAAAAGTATATGTATTTTGTTGTAAGATACATCATAAAATGTGCTGGGACAAAGCCTCAGAGATGTTCCCAAGGTCATTGAATGTTCATACACCTAATAAAATAAAAATAAAAAACCTCGCTCAGGCCACCCAGACAAGGTTGATCAGACCCCAGCTTGTGTCCTAGTAGCACTGACCTATGGATCGCCACCTAGAGGCCCTCTTCGCAGTCTCCAAGGAGCATTTGATTGCTCTAGTCCTTGCATCCCCAGTGACGCAGAGTAGACTATAGTCTTTACACAATGAACGGCCAGAAAAGACTCTACACCACACTTCAGTGGGCTCATAATGTACCTTTAAGCCTCTAATCCGGCACTGCTCTAACAGCTCCTGGTGCTTGGACGATTTTTGTTAATTTGCCTCTACCATAAAGTCCTCCCAGGGAACCGTCAGCTGTATTGCACCTGTTTTGAAGAGGCTGATGAAAGCACCATGGCTGGCCTCACCGAGGTTGCCATAATGTGGTCTGGAAACTTAAGCAACCTCCCCAAATCAATTCTCAACCTCCCAGTCCGATGCGAGGTTGAGCAGACCGGCAGTTGATCTAGACTGTGACTGAGGCTTCTTGCTAGCCATGACAAAAGTGATGTTTCTCTGGTCTGCTTTTTGCTGCACTTGAGATGGCTTCTGCAAATGTCTTTTAGCACCTGGTCATGTCACCAACAGTATCTGCCTTCCCCAAAAGCTACTGGGCAGCTGCTGAGGATGTGCTCAGGTGAACATTTTCCGGGGTACAGAAGACATGCTTGAGAATCACTCTTGCCCTAAGTGGAGATTTTTTGTGCTAGGTAAGACATCATAAACAACTTGGGCCATGATCCGCTGAGGATCTTCCTGGCATATATCAGTCCAGGAGATCTTTTTTCCAGTGCATCCTCCCACCTTGTCCAAGCTCCCCACTGCTGCATGTCCACCATCCTGCTGGTCTGTTCCTTCTCAACACCTGCCCATACCTAATACAGAACTAGCTGGCATCTGTCCCTACCATTAGCCTTGTCCTCTCCCAGTCCTGTTGCCACTACATTCACCAGTGCCCTGTGTCTCAGCCAAGACTCTGCTATATCCAGATCTCTACTTCCTGCCTGTCTGAACTATGATGCCTCTTGATAGAGCAGTGCCTCTCTAGTGCGGGAAACCCTGAACTCTTCATTGAGGGTGCTAATAGGGAACTGAAGTTTGTTGCTCCTTCCATACAGTGCTGTACTGCTTAAGCTGCTTGGCAGACCCAGCCATCTGCAGAGGTAGCTGCCAATCTTCCTTTCCATAGTCTCCACTTTTGACAAGGTGAACTTGTACATCAGGAATGGCCAAAGGACTCGAGGTAATATACCATACTGGTAAGTCCAAGACTTAAAATCTCATGGTAGGCCAGACTTGTCCACTGTGGAAAGCCAAGTTTCAAGCACCTTGATGGTGCTCACCTTGATGACCTCAGATTGATGCTGCATCCTTGAGGCTACAATCAAAGACCTTGACCACCATATTGATGGCAAGGGCAAACAGAATACCTGGGATGGTGCACCCAGTTATGATGCCTTTTTCTAGCCTATGCCAGTCTCATGTTATATTCCAAGATCTGATGTGCAGCGTGAAGTTTACATTTTCATTTACATTTATTCATTTAGCAGACGCTTTTATCCAAAGCGACTTTCAAATGAGAAAATACAAGCAAAGCTATATATCAAGAAGATAATATCACAAGTAGTGCCACCATACAAGATCCATTAATTGAGTTCCAGAAGAAGTAAAGTGCGCAGAGTAGAGGTGTTAATGCCAGAGTAAGTTTTTTATTTATTAATTTTTTATGGGTTTGTTAGGTGTTCATGGAAGAGGTGGGTCTCTACGGTCCGGATTGAGGTTGGAAGTTCATTTCACCACTGAGGAACAATTAGTTTGAATGTTCTTGAAAGGGACCTTGAGCCTTGTTGAGTAGGTGGTACTGCGCGTCAGTCCTTGATTAATCGCAGATTGCGTGAGGGAACATAAGCCTTCAGGAGAGAGTTGAGGTAGGATGGTGCTGTTCCAGCACTGAGTTTTCAATATTAGTAGTCTTTAGGAGGTCTTTTTATAGAACACTGAAGAATATCTTCCCCACCATGCTGAGAAGTGAGATAGATCTAAACTGCTTCAGCTTTGTTGAGTTCTCTTCCTTGGGTATCCAAGGCATAGAAAGTGCAATTAAATATAACTAAATTAAGCAACTAACCTAACTGTGTCAGAAGCTCACAAATAAGTAGTGATCACAAAACATTCTTTTGTTTTGGTGGGAAAAAAAGGCAGAAGAGGAGAAATGGACCTGAAACACTGGTAAAAACGCTAGTCAGTTAGTCTGCTTTCTTTCTTCTGCTTGTTGATGTAATTGGAATAGAAAATGTTAGGCTGCCAGAGACTGTCTCCCTTCAACGTGCCCTCTGTAAGCTTTATCACTTCAGAATGGACCACAGCCAGAACTAGTGTTTATATTAGGAGCGAACCTGACGTGTAATAATAACAACCAGACTAGAACGCTTGTAACTGGGACATCTGGTGGTCATGGAAGTTACTGCAGTGTGCTATTACTCCCATGAATAAAGATTCTGTTTGGTGTTATTACACCTCCAGATGTCCCAATTCATATGGAGTATTAGAAGTCCAGAACATAAAATTGGATTAAGAGCAATAATCAGATTATATAGAAATCATATTACAGTAAATGTAATATCATAATATTAAAATGTGATGTAGTGGTGTAATATCTAGTTCTGTACACATGTCTCTTCTCACTATATCCATTGGAAACATTTATATAGTTCTACCACTGAAATTATTTTAATGCTGGTTTCTGTTTATCAGGGACTTGTAGACATGTTTTCCGCGGAGAAAAACAATCTCTGAAAGCTTACCCAAAATCCCGCAATCACTCAATGAGTTGGAAGGACAAGTTGACCAGATAACAACAATGCAGACCTCATGGGGATCAGCCACATTCTCACTCTGTCTCTCCCTTCCACACACCCTCTCAATTGCACTTAGAGTATATGTGGGTGTTCTCTCTCTCTCTCTCTCTCTCTCTCTCTCTCTCTTCAAACACCGACAAGTTATTAAGAAAGAGCACTCTACTAAGCAAGCAGGGAAGACAGAGAGGGCATGAGAGATTGAAAAAAAATATATTTTTCACTCTTTTCATTTTCAAACTTTATCAAGTGAAGACACAAGAGGAGAGCATCAGAGGTGCAAAATCGCTATCACTATGATCCTTCTATCAGGAGAGTGCAAATCTGTATAGCTTTTTCATTTCCACTTGAAAGAAAGATCGAGTGAGAGAGAGAGAGTGTGTATGTGAGAGAAAACCCACTCCAACTGTGCTTCATCAAATAAAAACAATTCAATTTTTGAGACAAGTACATAGTAACAAATAAAATGCCCTTCATAAAAGGCCATCATTAGAGAGGATTGTAAACTGTGTGGATGAGGAGAGGTGCGAAGGTTTAAGAGCCACTCTGCGTGTTACATGACCTTTGTTGAGAGCTATACACATTGAAGACTGATTAGAGTGTCACATGTACTGTATGTGAAGAGCCCTCTCAGGGTTGAACTAATCACAAGCCCAGACAGGGCATTGTAGCCTGGTGAACAAGTCAGTTCACAAGGCTGTTCATACAGCACTTGCCAGGGTCAGCAGCAATTATTTTCTTCTCCTGTTCAACACCAGAGAAAGAAAAAAAAAACAACTCTTCTCCTTATTTCCGTTCATAAAACAACATTTTTATTTAATGTGAACACTTAAATATAACACACTCCAGTATGTTCAGGAGTGTATTTAATTGTGGCTTAGGGCATTATGATGCTGTAACTGTGGCTTGCTACTCATCCCTAAATGCCACAGTCTGCTGCACTACTGTACACAAAGTGAGAGGCAATCAGGAATATGGAATGATCTAGAAACACTAATTAACGCTATCTATCCCTTTCCTGAAAATATAAATACAAATGTATTTTAATCTTCCTTGTGTTGTGTATGACATCAAACTGCACAATTACTGCCATTTTGACAACCACAATGAGGAAAAAACGACTGAAACACACACTGAAAAACGACTGCCCTGATAAACTTGACTACATCTTTAACAAGCAGTAATGCAGCAGATCCTATCATATCTAGCTAGCTGCATTACAAGACAACTGGTGTATATGCTAAGTGTAGCATGAATTCATGAGCTGATAGCTGATATTGACTTACCTTGCTTATAATGATATAAATTTTTCTCCTCCTGATGAAACACCATGGGAACCTTTACACACTTGGATGTGAAAAGCTGGTATGGTTCTGTGCTCTTAAATGCTTTGAGGGACTTCTGAGAACAGTGAGAGTATATGAGATAAATACAGGGTGTCCCAAAATTCTCCATACATAAGGTACTCTGTATTCCAGCACCACATTGGTTGTGCGTTCATCAATGGATGTGTGTGGACGTCCACTTCTGCAACACTTCCAGTCCATTTGAATTTATTAATCATTTTGGCAACAGTGTCGTTTGTGATCTGCTTGCCATGTTTCCTGTTAAAGTCAATCACAACCTTGTGACAGTTTCCCGAGCTAGCCATGTGAATGATTTCAATACGTTATTTTGTCTAAGGAATTTTTAAAGGCTGTCTGGGGGAAAAAACACCTCTTCATAGTCAGTACTGTATATTCTCTTCTAAAGTAAGGTGAGTAATTTAACTATCTTTCATGTCTAGTAAGGTTGTGCAGATAAGCTAGATATTAAGTCCCAAACATGGTGATAAATCCATGAAAAATCAGCAGAAAAATCATGCCTGAAACGCTTGGATATTTATTCACTTAATTAGCTAACTAGCTTGTCATACATTCAAGTTAAATTGTGTTAATTGTCACTTTTTAGACTAGTTATTGTATTTCGGTTTTATGGCAAACAAAAGATGGGACTGGAGGCACACGTGGGAGCTTTCTCCACCCTTGCCTCTACTCCCATAGGACTGCAAATAGAGATATGCTGATAAATTGCCATCAATTGGGTTTCAGAAGAAGTAATGTCAAAATAGAACCAAAATACAACCCAAAATGGTCCCTTGTGCTTTCTATATTTGTTATCATCATCTTGCATTGATTCACCAGACTGTTTGAAGTAAATTCTTAGTGACTCTCGTAGTATACACTATGAAGGAGCTTCGTGCATCTTTTTTTTAGAGATAACAGAAGGTCTACAAAGTAGCCAGACACTCAAGAAAGAGAGAAATATTAAATTGTTTTGATTCTGTTCTTTCATGATCATTTCACATGAGTGCACTTCACTGTGGAATAAGTATGAGAGCAGAGGTGTGTGCACGTCTGTTAAAATGTCCTCCAAGAAACTCATCTGCTTTTTTTAAATTCTCCTGCTTTATTCTGGTTTCATGCACTCTCTCCTTGTCTCTCCAGCCACGCTTGAATTGTCAGTCTAGGAAAAATGAGCAGCGAGATTGAATATGACTGAGGACGTATTGAGTCAGTGTCAGCTCCTGAGGTTGCAGCATGCATTACTTAACTCAGAGCTTAAAATGAAATTCCCTTCATGCTGTTTCCATGCTGAGAGTGCATGAAGCAGAGCCGAAAATTCCTGTTCCTCTAAAATACTGTCAAAAAAGGCAGCTGGCCTGACCTTGGTCGTGTGTATGGTTGTCAAAAGCGGACACATACAATGCCCACTTTTTCTGCTGAACTTTGTTGTTAAGTGGAATTTTAATTAGTATGTAGCTAGAGGATGGTTGTCATGTCAACCTGGTTGAGTGTTGTTGAATTTTGTCAGTAAGGACAAAAGGATTAAAAAAACAATGCAAACATTTTGGTGCAGAAGGAAGGGTGGAATGTTACCTGTCTGTGTGTGCGTGTGTGTGTCTGTGTGTGTGTGTGATTATATGTATATGAGACAGACATTCACTGAGACATGCACACATCGCTGATCCCTCTCACCCCACCTTTTTCTCTAACGCACACTTCTTTAATAAAATTTTTCTTGTGAGTGGAGTTTTATGGAAGTGTTATGGAAAAGGGGCTTGTTATATGATAACATACGCATACTTATACATGTGAAAATATTTCAAGTCTGTATGTGGAAGATGGGGGTGGATATCCACCTCATTTCAAACCTAACCTAACTCTAGACACATCTCAAGAACTCATGAAGGCCGTGACAATTATACACTGATTAGCCACAACATTTAAACATTTAAACAGGTGACGTGAATAACATTGATTATCTCACCTGTCAAGGGTTGGGATATATTATGCAGTCAGTAAACAGTCAGTTCTTGAAGTTGATGTGTTGGAAGCAGGAAAAATGGTCAAGCATAAGTATCTGAGCAACTCTGACAAGGGCCAAATTGTGATGGCTAGACAACTGGGTCAGGGTATCTCCAAAATGGAAGGTCTTGTGGGGTATTCCCAGTACGCAGAGGTTACTACCAACCAAACATAATCCAAGGAAGGACAACCAGTGAACTGGCAACAGGGCCCTGGGCACCCAAGTCTCACTGATGCACATGGGGAGTGACGACTAGCCCGTCTGGTCCAATTCCACAGAAGCGCTACTGTAGCACAAATTGCTGAAAAAGTTTATGCTAGCTATGATAGAAAGGTGTCAGAACACAGTGAATCACAGCTTGCTGCGTATGGGGCTGCATAGCAGCAGACCATTCAGAATGCTTATCCTGACCACTGTCTAATGCTGAAAGCAACTACAATGGGCACGTGAGCATCAGAACTTGACCATGGAGCAATGGAAGAAGGTGGCCTGGTCTGATGAATCACATTTTCTTTTACATCATATGGATAGTCGTGTGCATGTGTGTTGCTTACCTGGGGAAGAGATGGCACCAGGATACACTATAGGAAAGAGGCAAACCAGCGGATTCAATGTGATGTCTCTCAGACATTTCACAACATTAAATCTAACTATAAACCATTAGAAAGCATGAAGTACTGTTCATTAATAAATTAAACCTTGTAATTATTGGCAAATTGCAGTGGTATAAGTGGAATAACACAGTCTAGACCGTTCTGTTATACAAAAATAATGTACCTCAGGGGGTACCATACCCCCATCATGCATTCTTTTTGTATAACAGCATTTTGTACATATAAATGATTAGTACATTATATACATATATACATTAGACATGTTTAGTACATACTATACTTTAAAGTATATATAATGGGATTATAAATGTTGATATAATAACTATGTGCTATATACAGAATTGAGGTATTTTATATTAAATGTATTATTTCTTTTTATTTGTTCACATCAGTGTTTATTGTACAGACATAATTATGAACTTACACACTCCTCAGACATTTGATTGATTGATTGATTTACATTGATTGATTTAAATGGATTTACAGCAATCAAAAAAAAATACAGTACAGAAAAAAGTAAAGCATGATATTGGTCATGTGAATCAGTTTAATTTTATTTTTTATATTTGGCATATTTACAACATCTTTACAACACTTAAAGTGCAGTGTTAAACACACACACACACACACACACACACACACACACACAAACAAACACACACCACAGACCACAGATGCACATACACATGCGCAATGCTTAAATGCACTTACCCTTTTAATCCAGTAATACTGATATCATAATATCTTTCCACCATAAGCAATGTGGCACTTGCTCGGTCAGGAATAAGGAAAGAATCATGGCTACAGGATTCATGGATTCTGATGGATTTTGTAGCTTGCATCTACACTATGAACCATCTGTAGCTCATATTACTCTTTATAAATGATGGAGATCAAAATGAACTTTGTGTAAATCACATGTGTACATTGTTAACGGCTGCAGTGACTGACTTTATAATACGTACACCCACGTCCTTTAGATTCTTGTACTGAAGTAAAATAGAGAGAGAAAAATGCAGAGGAGGTTAACAATTCTCAGTGCGATGCTTGGCGGAGTCGGTCTAGTAAATTCACACACAAATACACACACAGAGTTTATTGTAATGGCCTGCGTATTACCCTCTGCACAGAGCCGTGGCTGACTCCAGTGACAAGCCCACAGCATGGGGTGTTAGATGATTTTAAGTTTGAAAAAAGCTTTTCCACAACAAAATCCACACCTCTTCACACATACATAAAGTCACACTCTCTCTTTCTCTGACTTCAGTTTGATGTATGATTATAATCTCCGAGCTGAGGCGGTTTCACTGCGTCTTTATCTCAGCAGTTCTGGCCCATTGCCAACACCAAGCCCAAACAGCCTAATGATTTGTGATGCTGCAGTGTTCCACTGCCTTTTTCTCGCCTCCATTTGGCAGGAGGAGCTACTGGAGCTGCAGAGATCGGGGCTGACCCACATCACTATGAAACGGAGATGGATATGAAAGCAGTAAGGACTGTATGTGAGATCAACCTCAGTATATCATGGCATAATCAGTCTATCATGGCAATCTTATACTATTAGCTACTGATTTTCAGTATTCTGTGAGTAAGCTGACTGTTCTATAAAAGGCAGCCCCTACAGTATTTAGCAATTTTGCGATTGCAGAAATTAATCCAAAATCAAGCAAACTCCGCAACATTCGGTGGAACTTTGTCACGAATGTGGACTTGCGTTTGAATATGTATTGAGAAGAAGAAGAAACAACAACGAAAACAAGGACACTAAGACTAACCAACATAAACACTAGGGAAAGAAACAAACACTATGGCCTGAAACAAAACACTATGGCAACTATACAAGCACACCGTGACAAAAGAGACGTGAGTCTAAACAACGAAAGACAAAGACTATGTGAAAACAAGGACTATATATACACATACACACACATTAGTGCTCATTAACTACAATGTGAAACAGGTGCATGAAAGCATGTGACTTTGGGTGAGCAGTGGCTTCTGGAGTGTACAAACAGACTTGGGTGGAAACACACACAAAAACGTAAACACAGTCCACGTGTTGAGAACTGTCATGCACTCTGCTTGCGGCAGAGCAAAGGTGCAGTGCCTGCACCCGGCCACCAGAGTGCGCCATGACCAGCAAAGGTGCATTGCTCGCGTACAGCTACCAGGGGGGAAACGTGACAAACTTAAAATTTTTCAAAATTACTGCAGTTTTTCCACAGATTTGGGCCATGATGCATCATGTGACATCATCACAACGCACATTCAGCCAAAGCCCTATTCAATTCAAATGCGTTGAACATGAGTAAAGATAAAAGGGATTAATTTATCAATAAACGTTACTGCAAAAAAATTAATGCAAATGCAATTTCACCAATTCAAGCAGTTTTCCGCAAAAAAAAGCTAATTTTTAAATGCAGCTAAATCAAGCATTTTTGGCTATAACAATCACAAAAAAAAAACTCACAAAAATCAGAAAAATCACAAAAAATGGATGGCTAAATTTAAAATGGCCATCTGGGTGTAAAATTAGAATATTGTAAAATGAATTTACACCATAAACTACTGTTTTGTTTGAGGCGATTTGATCATGACATCATCAAAACAAAAGTGTTACATTACTATAATTTAATAAGCACATTTGTTGTATGTCTGCTGTATCAATCCATGCAGCTGCAACAGTACCCCAATAACACATCCATTTTAGAAGGAAATAGTCAGTAAAACAAAGCTTTAATTAACAAGGTTAGGGACTGAGATGACATTAGAAGACTGTCACAACTAAAATCTTTTATCATGGCACATGTGGCCCAACACCACACACAAACATGCAATTAGTTCATCTACTGCAGGAGACCATGAATGACAAATTTGAGCAGCTCATGTCTACTGATTTAAAAATCGAATCATCACAGTAATGTAATCAGGGACAGTATGATGCTATTTGGAATCTGGCACAGATATAGAAAAAGCCAGGCAATGGAAAACCGTGAGTGCCGTGAGCACTAAGAGTATATATATATATATATATTAGATCTAGATCACGCTTTGTCCATATGTGTCTGCTGTTCCTGTGTCACAAAACTAGAAAAAGTTATGTTTACTCGAAATCTTGTGCAAGTGCAAATCAACACGCGCTGACCAGAAGATGTTTAGTGACCAATTTGAAATGAATGTATTTGCATAAAATTTTAATGAACACAGTTGTAAAACCTTGAACTTCTTCACCACACATGAGGCATGGTTTTTGAACTCATTTTGCATATGCAGAACTTCAAACTGATTTAATTGTGAGTTTTATGGATGGGTTGTTTTAAATATTTCTTGTTTCATGTTGGCTTAAGGCCTAAAATTATTGTATTATGAAATGTTTTGCAAAATCATGCATTTTGGTAAAGTTTTATTGCTTCACCATCTATGTGTTTTGCAGTTAGTTGTATGGTTTTGTGTGTGTGTGTGTGTGTGTGTGTGTGTGTGTGTGCGCGCGCGCAAACTGATGAAGCTACCATGTTGGATTCTGCAAAGATTTCAAATAAACTTCTTTCACATTGTCATTATGGGGTATTGTTTGTAGAATTTTGAGGAAAATAATGAATTTAATCCATTTTGGAATAAGGCTGTAACATAACAAAATGTGGGAAAAGTGAAGCGCTGTGAATACTTTTCAAATGCACTGTAAGATGTTGACAAAACTTTGGAGTTGAAATTGGTTTTCATTATGATTCACAGAGACCCCTGATCAATAGATTACTCCATTTTTAAAGGCCAAAACAAGCTTTTATTGGAGACACTATTCATCCATTTCTCAAAACACCTATCCTCTTCAGTAAGGATTTATAGTGAATTAAGTGTTTGAGTTCAACAACACATGTTCAAGGCTTTTACAAAAGTTGTTGTAAGGTTTCCATAGCAATGAATCCTCCAATGTGTTTAAAGACCACAGGCATGTAACCCCTCAGTCAGAGAAGTTCTACAGAATCCACATGTACGTTTGACAGGCCTTTAGACCATCACCTATAGCTATGTCTCAAAAGCTTCACTTAGATCTAAAACACTTTAATTTTGCTTAAATCTTCAACCATCTCTCACTTTCCACCCTGTGCTAGTTTTTATTTCTAAGCTTGATTGGTTGGTATGGGCTGGTGCTATATTAATATTCTTCAATATTTATTCATTTTGAAAAAAAGCACACTAACGTGTGAAGAAAACTGCATAAATAGCCGTTAAAATTTAAAAGACTGTTGATCCCAGAAACTATGTTTGGCTTTGTCTGATCTGCAAAACATCCCCTCCACCATCACACATTGTGCAAGAAATAAAAAAATATGACATGTTATGAAAGATGAGCTCCACCCTGACGCTCTTAGGTCTCAGGTGAGACTTCAAAGAGAACATCTCTCACACTTTCATGTTCCTTTCTCTCTCTCTCTCTTTTCCCCACTTGACAAGTGCTCTTGCCTGTCCTCCGTGTATGGACTGCAACTGGGGTAATTTCAAAAGAGGAACTGTTTTTAGTCTCTTCTTACCTTTTCTGGCAGTTGGTCATTTTGAAAACTTCACCTGATAAAAACTACATTGAAGGCAGAATTAATAAGAATATAAATAAATGTACAAATGAGCTCTTTAGAATAACTTCAGAGAGAATATAGTTCAGTCCTTTGGTTGAGCAGTAAAGAGTCAACCCATTGAATTGACAAGTATTTATCTTATATTCCATATTATCCAGTAACTACAGTGTAACTAATAGAAATTGGTATGGAGTTATGAGGGTGATGAATATAAACCCACCAATGTGTCCTGGAAGTGTAAATGGTTGGTCAAAAACCTTATATATGTATGCTCTCCAGGGATTTGAATTCACAACCTAGGATAAAATCTCAACCACTTTGTCTGACCTTGTAAGGTTCTATATCCCATTCATTCTTAACCCAGAAAGATTCATATAATAAGGTCATATTTTTACATTTTAAATTTGATCAATAATAGAAATCAGTATCATATTGTAAACATAGATACACATTCTACATTGTTAAACCAACTCGAAACCAACTTGGAATGTCATTTATATCATGGTCACTGATTGATTTGAAAGTCTATACCTTCACTGTCAGCCCATTTATTCCTGAGGAGATACCTGGTACATAGAGCGTGAATAGGTGGAGAGAAGGCTAATCTACGGCCTGGATTAAGGTATTTATCCAAAATCATTACCTTCACAATACAAGAGGAATTAAAATTACCCAACCGACTTCTGGAGAAAGAAAAACTATTAACCCTAATATAATTGTCTAAGCAAAAGTTACACAGCGCCTAGAATATAATTGAAAGTGTTCCATTTAAGAGAAGCCCTTTAGCTCTCCTCATTATGATTGTTTAATGATCTTCCAGTGTCATTAACATTAAGTCTGTTGCCCAAGTTTGCTTTGTCTGTAATTGCACAGTGTCTTACCTCATGTATTATTTGAGTGTTTTCATGAGCTTTCCTAAAGACCTGTGCATTGATTAAATAATCTGAATTTGACAAAGGCCAACAGCAAGCCTGTTACAGGAAACTGCACAAAAAGCACAAATGTGTTTTAATTATGCTAGCTAATGCCACCATCAAGGTTTTAATGCAACCTTAAAGTGAGCTTTATTTTAATGTTATTAGTTGGTAAGATTTTAAATAGCAATTGCTGCTGCTGTTTCTTATTTTTATACGAGGACAATGTCACAAAGTAATAACAACAATTCATTAATGTCCTTAATATCTTCTTAATTTCTCAGATAGATGCTAATTATTTGTATTTGTATTTATTTGTATGTAGTTATTGTATTTCACAACAATTTGAGTAAACTTTGTTGTTTGTGAAAATCTCAGGAGATCAGCAGTAATAGTCAAATCAGCCAATATAGTGCAACCTTTAAAGTCACTGAGACTAGATTTTTTTCCCCTTCAAAATTCTGATGTTAGATGTGAATATTGTTTGGAATATTGAATATTATTGAATATATTCAATATTAGAACTGAATATACAGTCCCCTCTGAAAGTACTGGAACGGTACAGCCAATTATATTGTTTTCGCTATACATTCAAGACATTTGTTTTAGCTGTACATTCAAGACATTTTGCTATACATTCAAGACAGTTGGGATCAAAAGATGAGCATGAGACCTTAGATCAGAATTTAAGCTTTTATTTCCTGATGTGTTAAACAACTTAAAACACAGCAACTTTGGTGGCGGAGCACCCAATTTTTAGGTGAGCAAAAGTATACGAACAGATAGTCTTAAAGTAAATTAAAGGGAATAACACTTAATATTTGGGTGCATAAAAATTTATTCATGCCATTGAAAACAAAACTGCTTTGTGCCAACAGACGGAACACTAAGAAATTGCCACATTTTCCCTTTGTGCCACTTGAACCAGCATCTTTCATTTTCTTCTCACATATGGGACCCCTTGAGATTATTTTCAATTGCTGAGTCTTATTTGGTAAAGGCCTTGCTGAACCCAAGTGGGGTGAGAACGCTTTTTTCTTGAAGAAAGGATTACAAGGGCTCATATTCAGTGCTTTAGAAAGACCTGACACTTCTACCAAGTGGCTGCAGACTTTAGCAATTCTGAATTCAAGTCAAGCAGTGAGAGCTGAGGCAGAGGCTCATGTGAAGCAAGGATGAGTGAAAAAGAGCCAGAAAAGTACATGCCAGCTTTTCTTATGTTATAAGTTATCAATAAAAGAAAATTCCCCAGATCTCTCAGTGCAGGGTTCTGGCTTGCAGCAAACAGAGTTTCACCAGTGCAGTAAGCAGATTTGCCAAAACAAATTAAAGACACTGGAACTGGTCCAAGATCACAAAAAAACCCTTCAGAGAAGTAGTCAGGGATGGAGACAAATTTTTTTAACTCTCATTAGTACCAAATGGGATCAGAATCTCCTTGGTGTAGGTCATTCCTTATCCTGTGTTGACTTTTCCAGTTTAGCATGAGATCAAGTTGGAAATAACAAATGAAAGTATTAAAGTGCAGAGAGATACATTATTACAGACATTGCAAAATACTTTACATTTTATACAAGCACTTGTATTAGAATATAGTAAATGATTATCCTATGTGTCCGAGACTACCATCTCCAGAAAAAAAAAAACCCTTGATCTTTACAAAAGACAGAATCAAAGTGAATAGGCGAGTCTCTCCTGCCTATAATGCACTGCATACACTCAGGCAAACCGCAGTGAGAATGCAGAGGTACTGAATGATGGCATGTCAGCGGGAGTGAGTCATTAGGCTAATGGTAATTGTAAGTGGCGGTAATAGAGGAGTAATGCGTGTAGACCGTCTTGCACTGCATGGCCTTCGGGCATGAGTTATTGACCTATGGAGCAGAGCTGCTAAACTCAGAGCCAAGTGTAGCTTTATGACTGATGTAACAACATGCTGGTCATTGCGATTGCTACGCTGTAATGTTCTTTCTCATGCATAATGCATAGTCCAGAATGCATGCTAAAGCTAGCAGGAATGTAGTGAAAAGAAGAAAGAACAGCACTAGCTGCAGTTTGAGAGCTGAAATATTATTGCAGGTCTAACCAATTTATAGCTAAGCCACAGAGGCAGATTTCCAACTAAACACACACACACACACACACACACACACACACACACACACACACACACCACATTAAGTATTAAGAAGACTTTCATTGCCAAACCAGTTTAAACATGTTCTAAAGGGACCCAACTTTCCCTTTGTACTACAGAGATGTAAACATATTTTTCCATCTGCACAAGACAAATATTACTTCTGATTTCTTCTACACAAAAGTACAAAAAAGACATTCTGTTTGCATTTGAAGACCTGCTCAGAATCTTCACCTATGTGATAAAAGGGGTTTGGAAGTTCACTACCTTTAGCAGGACATCAGTTTAATAATACAAAAATTATCTTTTCAATGTGTTAGAGGGTAAGACAATTTTTACTGATACTCAGGGCTTGAAATGTTGGGGGGTGGGGGTAACTGAGTCCGGGGAGTAAATTTTAAAGGGGGTTGGTGTGCCAGTTCAAACTCGGTACATTTTGTTTTGTTTTATCCACTCAAAGGTATAAGAATGTACACATAAATGCGAGTTCCTCACATAAGCGTAGTGGGGATATTCCACGTGTGGTTGCGCAATGTTGACTTTCCTGATAATACAGAACCAATCAGACCACCACAGAGAACCAATCAGACCAGCTCAGAAAACCAATCAGGCCACCTCAATTCAGTTAATGGAGTCTTAATATCTGTTACATTAAGAGTGCAGAAAATCATAACAGTAACAGTGAATTTAACAGATGCAGTAGTAGAAACTCTCATATGGATAAAGCTGCATGCACATACCTGAAATGGTCCTGGTTTAATCTGTTTTGAATACCCTTATTATGCTATTATAGCGTGCTAATTATTATATCCACAGTTATGTCAGCCTATATTTTTATAACAAAGAGAAACTTGGTCAATAGTTACATAGCAAGACATGAAATGTTTGTAAAGTGTTTTAGTCATTTATGCAGATTCTCAAGCCACTATGGGCTTTTACAGTACGGTATCACTTTCACTCTTATTTTTGTTGATACTAAAAAAAAAGGCAAGAAAGAGAGAGAAGAGTTTGAAGGGGAGAGAGACAGTCAGGTGGGCAGGATGAAAAAAACTATAATATTTACTTTGGACAACCTGGTAGGAGTGAGAGGGCAGATGGTTGTGATATGGAAGATTAGGATGATTGAACGGTGTTTGTTTTGTGCCATATATAATTCAAAGACAAAGTGGTAGGATTTTGGGCATTTCACCTTCTAAAGTGCACAATATAATTAAAGAATTGAAGGAATCTAGTCAAATATTGGTGCGTAGGGCACGTCCGAAAACCACTTCTGAATTCGCATGGTCTCCGATCCCTCAGACATCTCTGTCTTAAAACTGTTTTGAGCCTGTAATGGATATCCTAACATGGGCTCGGGAATACTTTGGTAAACTTTGTTAGTTGACACCATTCGCCACTGCATCCACAAATTCAAGTTAAGGCTTTACTATGCAAAGCAGAAGCCATACATCAACACTGACCAGACACGCCGCCCACTTCTCTGGGATCATCTGAGATGGACAGTTGCACAGCGGAATCATGTTTTGTGGACAGACAAGTCAACATTTCAAATAGTTTTTGGACAAAAGAGCCGTCGTGTTGTCCGGGCCTAAGAGGAAAAGAACCATCCAAGCTGTTATCAGCGTCAGGTCCAAAAGCCAGCATCTGTCATGATATGGGGGCGTGTCAGTACCCATGGCATGGGTAACTTACACATCTGTGAGGGCACCATTAATGCAGAAAGATATGTACACATTTTGAAGCAGCATATTCTGCCACCCAAAGCAGGACAACACCAAACCACATTCTGCCCGGATTACAAGCACATGGTTGCGTAAGCAGAGAGTGCGGGTGCTAGCATGGCCTGCCTGCAGTCCTGACCCGTCTCTGATTGAGAATGTGTGGCACATTATGAAGTGCAAAATAAGGCAACAAAGGCCTCGTGCAGTTGCACAGCTGAAGAAATGCATAATGGATGAATGCGGAAAATTCACTTGCTAAACTTAACAACTGGTGTTTTCAGTTCCCAAACTCTTACTGTAAGTGATATTAAAAGAAACGGTAATGTTACATAGTGGCAAATAGATGACTGTCCCAACTTGTTTTGGAGTGTGTTGCAGTCATCAGACTTGAAATGAGTGTATATTTAAAAAAAAATAATTAAATTCAAAATGTAAAACATCAAATAAAGTCTTAATAAAGTGTTTTCAATATTAATATTTGGTTGTATACTGTATCCCTTGCTTGCAAATATTCAACTTTTGATCTCAAATATAGTGAAAACAATTGAATTGGCCTTGCTGTTCCAATGCTATCAAGGGGAATGTATTTCAAGAAACTACATAGTAATGTGCAACTTGGAGATACTTCACACGGACTCATCAAAAAAATGATGAGTCCTAAAACTTGCACTGTTGGAGGTATAGCATCCCATGGAAATCAAAATATCCTCAGTTACACTAAGTTTTTCTTTAAAAAGCGGCCCCCTCTTTCTATCAAAATCTTGTATATTTTGTGCAGCACAGGCTCTCAGCTTCCTTTCCCTGCAGACACATTCACCATTTTCCTTTGCTTATATGAGCCTTAAAATGTTTTAGCACAGCCATCATTTCACTTGTGTTTAAACTACTACATCTGTGTATCCTTCCTAAGGTTTTTAGTCCCTGCTGCAATATTGTTCTGAGACACTACTGGAGAAAAAATCCCAAAACATTAGCCTCTGAAGCCAGACCTCTAGCTATTGTGGCACTCTTTTTTGAAGTGAAGAATCCTGCTCTGAAAAACTCACTGTGTCACAGTGTTCAAGAGTTTGTTTTCAATTCAATTCAATAAAATTTAATTTGTATAGTGCTTTTAACAATATGCATTGTCTCAAAGCAGCTTTACAGGAACATATAAACACAGGATATATATTTTAATTGTGTGAATTTATCCCCATTGAACAAGCCGCTGGCGAGGGTGGCGAGGAAAAACTCCCTAAAATGATATGAGGAAGAAACCTTGAGAGGAACCAGACTCAGAAGGGAACCCACCCTCATCTGGGAAACAAGGGATAGTGTGAAAGTAAAGGGAAGTTAATTATGGTTTTTCATGAAGTCTGTTTTGTTGAACTGATCCACCGTTCACTAAAGGAGACTTGAGTGCAAAATTCTATGTGGCAATTGCAGTTCTAAGGCCATTGCAGCAACCGTAACAGCAAATTTTGTGGCCAGCTAATACAAACAAAAGTCAAACAAAAGCAAAACTGAATTCTACATTGTCCACTTATATTTCAAAGTTACCTGATGTGTATCAAAACATTAATGTTTTCATAACTTTGTTTTCATCATAATGACCTAACATTAGCCCAATTTCACACAGATGGGACACATGAAATTCTCAAATTTCATGCTCTTCAATATGTTTACACCAGTGTATTGATCTAAAATGGGTCTGGCACTTGGCATACTGAAACTCACATTCCTTTCTTTTACTGAACAAAAGTGACAATACATCCACTATATTTGATTTAAGACATACCTTTCGCTCTTTAATTAATGAAAAATAGGCAACAGTAGGCTAGGCTTCAAGGTTTTGAAATCTTGACACTGCTCACACTACATTACATTTACATTTACATTTACATTTACATGTAAGCATTAGCCATTGTTTCCCTTACACATGATTTCCAAGTAGACTCACAGGTTAGCCATGACGCAACATATAGCTGTCTTGAAAACAATGTCTAAATCATATATAAATCATTATAAATTTATAAATTGGTCATCTGATCTGTGTTTAATTACAATATTCCTCAGGGCATGTTTGGTATCATTTTTATGCATATTTCATGGTGAACGATGTGTTGAAATCATAAATATCATATAGCATATAGGAAACATGCTGGCACTTCTGATTTTCATGGGGGACATTTTCTCATTTATCCTACCAACTCATTCTCAGGAATTTAATCAGCATACAGTTCCGTAGGGTGAACTAATTAGCTGTGAGTCTATCCTCCCATAAAACCCACTGCTTCATTTCCCATTTGGTATCTTGGTCACTATAAATTTCAAAGCGGCTCAGGGGGATAAGAGGATATACTTGGGAGAACCCAAGGTTGACTTGTAAGATAGGGATGGCTTGTAACATCAAGGAGGGGGCTTATAATATCAGAGGCTGCCTTTTGTGCCATTACGGTTTTAACATCACACATCCTATGTCCATGACTCAGATCACCCTTCTTGTAAGTTACAGTTGTCTCTATTTTATGTATAGCTTCTTGTGTGATTTTGTTTAATAAATTAATTTGTTATTTCTATCTTTAAATATTCAGTGGTTCTTCTGTGAGAAAGTATGTTGCATTATTATTAGAAATATTTTTTTAAGCTGAGAAGTAAATAGGAAAGGCATAGCCTTGCATGTCGATATAAACCTCTGAGCTAACAAAAATAATAGTTTGACATAGGAACTTCTTTTTACAGTCTAGTCAGATAAATAAATCATAGATTAAAACACCCATTCAACCTTCCATCTTTGGTCATAGGAGAGCAGTGCGCTAAGTAATTAACTCAATATATTACAATATACCTACAATATACAGTACTGTTCAATAGTCTTAGTCACCCTATTTCTTTAGTACAAAGTTTGTTACAGATTTTTATTTTATTTTATGACTTCTACATTATCAAGTTAGTACAGAAAAAAAAACATTTTAGATTCACAAACATTAGTTTTCTAGCACAAAATGAAAAGTTACAGAAAAATGTTTGTATGTCAGTAAAGAAAGCAGCGTATTATGTAAGAGACACTTTTCAGACAATGAACAGAATGGAGGCCTCTGGGTTTTGGTGCAAAAATAAAAAGCGAGTGCAACAGTTAAAGTCTCCAGAAGAACTGAGGCTGGTTCTGCAAGATGCTTACAGCTCATTTCCTTGTAAAGCTGCACAAATTGCACCGCAGACTGCTATTTCTTTATTTATTTTGTCACACCAAATATACAGTATTTATTTATGTAGAAACATTTAATTTCATTATTGTGAATGAATCTTCTATATTTTACATGTATGTGTTATATTGTCACAGTAGCCTAATCTTACTGTACAATAAAGGCTGAACGGCACTTAGCTTCCTGCTGTGAGCAATGTTTGATTCCTGTCTTCATGGCATGCCAGAAACTAAAAGACATGATGTATGGCAGCTTTTAGAGTAGAAGTAGGATCATGGGGTGAATGAAATAAAAGACAAGGAACAGAAACCTCCTGTGAGCAAACATAAAGGAGCAGAGACATAGTTATTAAATCTAGGGTTAAAATAACCCTAAATGTACAGTACAATGGCACCTTTAAGGCCATTGTACTTTGCTTTCAAAACATTATAAAAGGAAAAACTATTTTGTCATACTTTGGCTGAATATATATATATATATATATATATATATATATATATATATATATATATATATATATA